>SSNR01000746.1:66390-77885 GCA_006937965.1 Callopanchax toddi | reverse complement strand
CCGCCCCGGTGGACAAAGCCCAGAACCCTCCCCCCCCCCATCCTTACTATGTGATGGAACTGATCAAAGTTGCCCAGAGAGATTTTTTTGGAGCGGAGGCAGAGGTCGTCTCAAGGTTAACATAGTCCAACAACAGATTTCTATACTGGTTCAAACTAAGATTATTTTTGTTTTTCCAGTTTATGAGTATCGTTTTCTTAGCGATGCATAGGACAGTTAGAACCATGTGAGCTGAATTAATCTCTGTGATGACATCATCTAAATCTCCCAGCAAGCAAACTGGAGGGGAAGCTGGAATATTACATTTCAGACACATTTATTTGTTTTTCTTGATGTCAGTAGCCTGTAGCTCACACCACCTCCGTCTCATTTTGACTTTGTTTACAGTAGAAACATCTGGAAACTTCTCACCTCACAAATAAATAAAAGGACATCCTGAAGAATCAAAACGAGATCAAGGCTAGCCCTGATATTTATATTTAAGACTCTGCTTTTGTCTTGTGAAAAAAAAGTTTACAAAAAGGGGGAAAAAACACAAAACAGGTGCGGTAGCTAAAATCAGACTGGCTTCAGCATCCAGTTCAATGGTCATTCAGCAACTACTGCAATTTAAGGTGCTTCTGGTTCTGCTTTTGAAAGCCAAAAGTAAAATCGTAATATTTAACAAAGACAAAAACCACAGTGGTGGATTTTTACCTTACGTATTTTAACCTAAAATGCAAAATCCGGTAATTGTTTTAATTTGTTGTGACACCGGAAGTGTTGGAAGAACACCGGAAATCGAATTGTTTTGAGCTAAAGCGCGAAAACTTTGCAACAATGGCTGCACTGGAGCCCTTCACAAAATTGATAGGCGAGCTCTTTAAGATATAGGGTGTTGATGTCATTAGACCACACCCCTTCTCATTACAGAGATGCACATCACCTGATATGCTTAATTGGTAGTAGGCTTTCGAGCCTATACAGCTTGGAGTAAGACAACATGCATAAAGAGGATGATGTGGTCAAAATACTCATTTGCCTAATAATTCTGCACACAGTGTATAGTGGAGATAGTGCTTATAACAGCTGAGAGCAGCCGATATGCAAGTTTATGCACAGCGACCTTTTTAAGGGCAAATATATGAACAGCTAGTATTATGCTTTATCTGCTAACTCTGCAAATGTCTGGATGGTAATCCAGCTCTGTGGAACATGACAAGAGGAGCACTTGGTATGAATTTGAATCTGCTGTAAAAAGTACTTCAGTTTACTTTGCCATGCCAACACACAAAGCCACGAGCCCAAAAAACCTGCCATAAAACCCAGAAGTACTCAGAATAAATCAATTTCTACCTTTGAGCTTTACTTTAAAACCGCTGCACAAAAAGGTTTGAAATGTTTTTTTTTTGTGTCACTGAGAACATTAAACTGGCTTAAACATCATCCTGAAGACATTATAAGAGGTTTGTTAGCAAACAAAACTCAGTTTCATCTGTATTGTTTCGCCTTAAGAGCCTAATGTTGCTCCTTTTGCACTGAACATTGATATAAATGCACACATACTCCAAAACACTCAACTCTGAAACTCCTAGCTTTTGAAAAGATTCACAATGCTGAGGACAATTATAGTCATATAACTGTAACCTCCATTTGATTCATTATTCAGATACAGTAAAATGTTGATTTGAGCACCCATCAATAATAAAAGCCTGAAACTGGTCATATGAAACAAGCTTTTATTTCTTTTTCTGCATTTGCTTGATTATTCATTGTTGCTGCATGAAATAAAGCTAAAAAGGTGCAGTAATCTCTTTCCCTGCATCAGATTTGTTTGTGGGTTGTGGTTGTGTTGTCGCACATCTCATCAAACTGTTTGGCTGAGTTGAGCTGAAACATTGGTTTGGAGACGAGAAGAACAGAATGGCACTGGCCTGTTTTCCCTGGCATGAGTTTGCCTTTGGCCTGGACAAACACGTCTCTCTCTCTCACACGCAAACACGTTTTTCAACAAGGCAAACATTGGCAGCCAGAGGTGTCTGGAGTCGCACATATGCAAACACAGATACACATAACAGGCAACACTGATTTCCTTTTTGGCATTACTGAGCAGTGAGTGACCCAGCTGAGGGGCTACTCTGGTTCACGGTGCAGACAATGTTCAACCTCACAGCACCTGTAGACCAACATATCATCCTCTTCTACACCCCTTTCATTATTTTATCCCATGTCTTCTGCTCTTTTCTTGCTCTCTATTTAGTTGTCTCACGGTGTGCATCTTCCCGTCTGCATTTCCGTTTTCATTAAAAGAAATGTGTTTTCCTTGTCTCCAACGTGCTGTCTGCTTGGCTGGTTTGGCACAGACTTGAGCCATCCAATAGGTAAACATGCTTTATCAGTTGTGTGGACTCTCGCTCTCAAAACCATGTCCAGGGTAATCTGGAGGAACACATCTTTTTGTCAACTGCAGCAGACAGATGGATCCATGTGTACTTGTTTGTAAACTAACACTGCAACAACACACATTTCTATGCAGTTTTTATAGATTCTAAATATGTGACATCTGGTAATGCGTGAGCTGATGTGCTTGCTTCCTCCGACTTTCACGTCTTCTTGAGTTTTGTTAAAGTTCACATACATGTGTGTCTCTGCGGCTTGCTAACAAACACATCCTAGCTGGATTTGAGCGTGTGTGTCTGCCTCAGTTTGTGCTGGGTGCATTATTGGAAGCAGTAGACCGGACACTGCCAGAGGCGTACACCAAGCGGTCACGCGGCGTGACAGAGAAGAGAGCAGAGCTGCTGTCAGAAGGCCTTTTTAACACACTGCTGCTCTCCATTTGGGGACATTTCTGCAGCGTTTGACTGCAAAGAACTCCAAGAAGGAGCGATAAACACACTTCTCCAAAACTCCCACAAAGACGTTCAGCCCCAAAGGCTCCCGTACCTGAAAATAAACCACTACATTTCTGATTGACCTAAAGAGACATACAAGAAAGAGGAATAACTCTCAAAACACTTTAACAGAGACAGCAGCTTCACATGTTTAATGAATCCCCGTAGCTGCTTTCATGAGTGGGCGATTAAATGTAGTCTGTTCAAGGAAGACGTTGTAAAACTGCTCTGCACTACATAGTCAAATTCAAACTCAAATTCAAGCTTTATTATCTCCCTCGGGAGCAATTGATTTTACAACCAGTAGTGTTAAGACAACCAGTCATCTGACTGGTTCACTTTTCTCACAGAATTTGACCAACTAGGTTCTCATCAGTCACATGATATTCTTAACAAAGCAGATCAGTTCAGATTTCTATCAACAGAAAAGTCCTGACCTTCTTTTTCCTTCTTTTTCGTCCATCCCTAAAAACACTGAAAAAGTTTGTTTTAGTTTCTGCAACTTCAAAAAGATCAAATGACCACCAGAGTGCAAAACAAAGCAAGAGATTCTCAATGTGTCCAAAAAACACCATCCGTCATAGCTCTGTCTACAGCAGTGGGGCTTTCCTCAAATTTGTTAAATGCATTTAATTCAAAGCTAAATTAGTTTATGCCTGAAAAACAGGCTGATTTTATTGTTTTATAAAAAACCAAAAACTAAACATAATTTTTTGTGTAAGTTATATTTAGCGGGGGGAAAAAACAAAAGTTCAATAATTACAAATAGTTTTAAAGAATCTTAAATAAATATATATTTTTTAATGATTAGATAGAAATAATGTTTTTTTTAATGAGGACTAACATGTTTGAGGACGGTGCCTTAAGGAGCGTCTGATGAAAGAATAACGGCTCATACAAATAAAAAAAATAAAATAATATTTCATATGAAAACGACGTCCGTTTGATGCATGAGGGAATTAATCCACATTCAGATTAACTTTTTTTTTTAACAAAGGTTGTGATTTAACATAAAATATCACTCATTTGCCTTATGCTTTTAGAGATAATTCTCAGATGAACACTGTCCTGATATGCATCATGGGGGATTTTGTTGCATTATTTTAACATTTTGTGGGTTGTTTGTTTAACTTCCCTAACTTGATTGCATCACTAACAGGTTTGTGTTGTTATTATGAGTTGATGACTTGTGAGTTAAATCTTTTCTCATCATGTTTGTTTTTACTCTTCACTGATTTTAACCTAAAATGCACAAACAACCCAAAACAACCGACTCCCAGTACAGTTCAATGTGTTTGCTCATCTGTATATGAATGTTTTCCTACCTCAGCACAGTACACTGTGGCTTATTATGCTGCTCTTTTATACAGTTTCCACTTGCACTCACTTTCTCCTAATTATAGCCTCACCATCAGAAAAGTGTTGTGTTTTTATGAACCTGTAGTTCTATAACTGGAGCATCTCAACATGAGGTCAGTGAACCGTTTTGTTAATACGTGTGGGGTTAGCACTACGTGGAGCTGAACCAGTAGAGGAAAGCTGTTTTCTTTTGCTCCTCAAAGCCCTTTTCCTCACATTTACACATGCACAAATTTCCTTTTCATGGAGTGACAAGCTTCTTTTGACAAATAAGCTTCTCAGCCTTCACTTCTTTTCCACCTTTTTTTTTCTTTTTATCCCACCTTTTGTTTGTGCATCTGTTTCCCTCTGGGCCTTCTAAAGTACAGCAGAGGTCACAGTCAAACGCTTCTATGTTTAAAACCAAATGCACCTGTAGGTCAGAGGTCACAGCTGTCTAGGGACAAGCATTCTTAGAATTACAGTATAAACGTGACATTAGCCATCGGGGTGGAAAACACAAAGCTGACGCCACAGTAGACAGTAACACTTGTTTTTCTCCTCATGCTGCAGTTATGTACATGCAAAACTAATAAACTGGACTCCTGTTGTACAGCAATTCATGTTACATACTACATGTTGATCAGTTACAAAATGGATATTGTGCACAAGCTTTGGGAGCCAAATACGATACAGAACTGTCAGACAGCCGCAAAACTGATTCTGCTTACAGTATAAACAGTCCCTGAATAATCTCAGGTTTCTTCCCTTCACTCAAACGAAGAAACAATTCCATCAGTATTGTGACTGGAAGAGCAAGGGAGGAATATCAATGACAGAGTGATTTATGTTTTCAACTTGTAGGGGAGGCTCCTTAGGGATCTTTGGCTTAGGGAGGCATGAATCACTCAAAGGATTCAGGATCTTGGCTGACCAGTAGTCTTTGAGTGTCACCTGGGCAGGCTCACCTAGGGAGTTGGGTCAGTCACAGAATTGATCTTTTCTAGTCTCTGATGCTCAGAGAGGCCGACAGTTTAGGAGTTGAGGTCTAGTGTTAAAGCAGGGAAGGTGTCTAGATAGAGGTGACAGTTGTATGGTCTGCTTAGCAGGTGGCCCTAAGGTGCACCATGACTGCAGAGAGGCAGAGCCACCAGTGCCCCCTGGCTTGGATGCAGAGAGAGGTGCATACTTGTGAAGGCGAGGCACCCCAGCAAATCTTAGAGTGAACAATTCCTGCAGCATCTCAGCAGGAGCTCTCAACACATGCTGAACTGCAGACTGAGCTGCTGACGCTGGATAGTCTCTGCCAGTTATCCCCCATGGAGCGCAAGGACCGAGCCAGTGCTGATTGGTCCAGGGTAGATGGCTCAGCATGTCAGAGCTGGCTGCCACTGACACCTCTTCTGTAGGAGCTTCAAGAGCTTGGTCATCATCTATACGAGTCACTTCCTGTGATCTAGTCTTTGTGAGCTCACTGTGGCCTTCGGTGAGGGGAGATTTTATTAGTTTTTCCTGGTGGGGGTGCTGGCTGAGATTGAGGTTGAAAGGCTGAAGTATTTGAGGCTGCAGGAACAAAACAAAAAACATACATCAGTATATCAAAAATAAAATCAGAGAAGAGTGATTGCTAAGAGAAGTGGTGTGTTTGATCCCAGTGGTATCAAATCCTATGAGTCTTTTGCTGCTGAGGATAAAACGTCAAAACAAAACAAAAATTGGATTAAAAAAACTTTATTAACAGAGTTGATTAAATATTCCTAATATGTGAGATGGAGCAACAGTTTTTATGGCATTTTGTAGTTGTTGCTTTAGCAAGACTTAAAACCATTCAACATGAGGACGACGGTTCCTGCTGACTGTGTTAGGAAGTGTTGAGCTCTTAGATGTGCTGTCGTTGACTAAACATGCCGCTTTGAAACAGTAAAATCACAACTACCTGCTTATTGTGTTTGAATTGTGATGTAATTTTCCAGTGAAAGATAGTTTTGACTTTATTATTTCCTGCTTTTCTTTAGTTTTAAGTAGCCAAAACAAATGGATTCTGTGAAACTGCTCTGCTCTTAAAGGCAGTACTTTTTCAAATCAACACGGAATAAAGTAAGATAACTTTAACCTTTTTTCTAACTGATCACACTTCCAGATATGAGCAACCATCCCCTATACGCACGAATATCATGCCAAGTAAACAAGTTCACGCTTTAAGTAGCTTGTGACTCAGAAAATCGATAAAACTCCCCATGATGATTCTAATATTAGCTGTTTGGTTTGATACAGGTCTGGAGTCTCTATTGATGGTTGTTGGAGTTTACCTCAGGATATCAGAGCTCTGTGCCTTGGCAGGACCTTCAGCATTCAACCCACCTGAAACCAGCTACAGCCACTAATGAGCCTGAACTCGAGTGTGGCACAAACATACTCTCTGAGTGGGAAGTAAAATAGATCTCAAAGGATGTGAATATATAGCTGTGCTGGTCAGGTTGCTGTGTGTGTGTGTGTGTGTGTGTGTGTGTGTGTGTGTGTGTGTGTGTGTGTGTGTGTGTGTGTGTGTGTGTGTGTGTGTGTGTGTGTGTGTGAGCAGATGTCCAGCTCCACAGCTCCATCTCCTGGTCCCCTGCTACACTGCACTCTTGGCATGCTTGTAGCATTTTTTTGTTTTAAAGTTTTTAATTCAAAGCCTCCTATGAATGAATGTTTGAGTTCAGTCTCTCAGTAACTCATTACTCTGCCACTCAGTCAGGCTGTTAATTAGTTTTTCAAATCATATTTCTCTCACGACTCACTGTGAGAGAGAGAGAAGTTCCTTATGACCCCAGATTTTTAAAATACAATTCACAATTAACAGATGATGTCACTGTACAATAAAACAGTGAAAAGTCTGATTGTACATTTATATCTTTAAACTAAACCCTTAGAAAAACAAGGTTTAAACAACTTTCCAGGTTAGTGGCATGGGTTTAAAAGTTGTTTACTGTTTTATCACCATAGTGCCACTTTTAAAAACCTCTCCTGGTTGGAGGAAGACAGTCTGTGATAGAAACATGACATGACTAAAGAGCTGCAGCTAATAATTATTTGCATCTACAGCTGTCTGCTTGAGATACTGATAATTTGCAGCAATCATTCTGAGCTCTTTACTGCGCTGTCACAGAGTGAATATTCCAGTTACTAATGATAGCTATCTGGCTAACAGAAATTCACCAACGTGCCAATTTATGGCACCTGGAAGATGTCACGACCCACCGTGATCAATCTCATCTCCCGCTTCTGTCACCACAAGAAACAGATGATGATTAGATAAACAACACACGAAACGAAAATGAATATATAAATCGAGAGGTTGTGAGGAGTTTGCAGGAGGATATCTGATTGCGGCACACGGGAAGATGAGATGAGATGAGTCAATAAAGTGCGACACCATTTCAAGGCTAGATTGGGCTCAATGTGTCAATTGTGGTGATTGACTTTGTCCAATACAAGCTGTGGATGGATTGTGAGTGTGTGATTTGTTAAATGTGTAACATGCTTCCTTTTCTGCTTCAGATAGAGGAGAAAAGAGGTTAATATGCATCCACATTCATTAACACAGGGTCATATTACATGTCATTCCCTTTAAAAGATACAATGCATAAAAATCATGCAGAAGCATCTCAGTGTGGTGGATTAAATTAAAAAGTCATGGATGGTAAGCAGACAAAAACTAAAGTTTCTCCTTAAAACATTCACCAAAAGATGACAAAAAATAATAATATCCAAACAACAAATATAGATTTCCTCTCAAAAATATAACAATCGAACAAGAAGAGGTCAACATCCCAAAGAGAATCAAAAAATGAAATCATGAAAATGAAAGTAGAAGACATGCTTGTGTCATGCAAAGTGTTACCAGAGCACAGTTCAGTGAGCAGGCGTCTCATGTTGAAGAAAGGGTTACTATACCAGGCTTTGTCAGTGAAGTACTGCACTAGCTGCTCCACTCCTTATCAAAGAGTTATTTCATCAAGGAGGCAAAGGTAGAGGAGACACAATGAGGGGGTTTAAACAAAATGTAGATTTGTGAAGCAGTGTGTGGAGGTGAAAAGTAGAATTTAAAACAAGGGGCGTGAGTCAAATTAGATACACAAAACTGATACTGAGCTGGATACATTCAAACAAAGCAACAGCAAACAAAATAAATTATAATAAATATTAAATTAAGAAACAAACCACTGTAAAGACAACTATAGTCAGCTGCCTCCTTCAGCTGATCCAGAACTCTGCAGCGAGGCTCCTCACTGGAGCAAACAGAAAATATGACATCACTCCTATTCTGAGGTCTCTGCACTGGTTACCTGTTAAATGTAAAATTCATTTTAAAATCCTGACTCTAACTTTCAGGGCCCTACATGGTCAAGCTCCTCTTTATGTTACTGAACTGATAAAGCCGTACGCTCCAACCCGAGCTCTCAGGTCCACAGACCAGAATCTCTTAACAGTTCCAAGGACCAGATTTAAAAGTCCAGGGTGCTCTTTTATAAAACTTGCCTATGCACAAAATGGGCCAAAACGTTGCATAGGTCACTTTTTACGCAAAATTTGGGATTTATAAAAGAAAACGTAACGGAAAAATGTGCGCAACTCTAAGCAAACTTTAGACCTTGCGTAAGCACATGTTGGAGACGTGAAACCAGTCAGAGCAGCTGGTGAGATGAAAAATGTTGAATTTATGACACAATTAAAGACTTGTAGACCCTCGCGCACACAGAACCAACAATCCGTCTCTAAAGAGAATAAAAATTAAAATCTGAATGAAAAGATGTCGCATTTTCGAAAAATATCCCATTATGTTCATCCAGTCATCTTCAGATTATATAACAAACTGCACTTATTGGTGCATCAATTGTGATTTCTGAGACTTAGGAATCCTGCAGTGACACTTGTGCGTAATGCGCTGGATGCGCTGCAGCTCAGCCAGCAGGCAGACTCCGGATGAATGGGAGAGAGTTTTTAGAGATTTCTAGATAATGACTGGACGATCGATCAGCTGATTGATTCATTAGAGCATCCTATGGATCAACTGGGTCCAGTATTAGATCAACAGAACCATCAGAACCAGTAAAACCCGGTGTCACCGGCCGTTCTCAGGTTCCCTTCAACCAGCGATTTATCCAACAGGTTGGATGAACAACATGACATGTCTTCCCCTTTGGATTAAATTAAATGTTGTCATTAAACGTTTCTCTTAGATCTTCACGATCTCTTTGTCAGTCTGACAGCAGGCGCGCTGCAGCGAGACATCTCTCGGAGCACTTCCGTGTTCGTAATTCGTCACATTTCACCACAAATAAAACATTTTTCCGTTCTTCCACTTCACCACAAGCACCTCGAGTTTCAGCCTCTGTAAAATTACGCTTCCTAAACCTCTCCGTTGTCATGATTTACTGTTAAAAGCCAGAAATCCACCGGCTTATGCATATGCAATTATTCATGAGGTACTTAGCATTGACCGTATATGGCAGAATGTGGGTGTGTAGAGGAGGGTTCTGACCCAAAAACAGCTGAGCACAGTTCTAGGTCTGACATCAATTTATAAAGCAGAATAGTGGATCTGTGCGTCCGCAGGGTTTTATAAATCGGAAATGGAATTTGCGTACCTGAAATTTTTTGGCTGAGCTTAAGCAAGTTTTAGTAAGGATTCTACGCAAAGTTTTATGAATGAGCACCCAGGTGATCGCTCCTTCCAGTCTGTTGCACCTCGACTTTGGAATGACCTTCCTTTAGTTTTACGCTGTATAGACAGTCTGGACTCCTTTAAAAAGCAGCTGAAGACCCAATTATTCAAAACTGCTTTTAAATAACTCTTTTATGTTCTCTTGTTGTTGTTTAACGATTTAGATTTGTAATGATATTTTGTTTGTTTTATTGATTTTATTTGTTTTCTTTTGATCATGTTTGGTTCTGTTTTGTGAAGCACTTTGTGATTTTATTTCTGTGAAAAGTGCTATAGAAATAAACGTTACTTACTTACTACAGTCAGCATTTTTTACTGATTCTGTCTCCTCAATGTTTAGATGGTGGCAGTGTTGTTTTTGTTGACAAAGACTATAACAAAATGTAGCATTAGCGCACCTTTTTTCATGACATTAACGAGATGCTGACTAGCTAAACACGGGTCTTTGATGACTAAAATAAGATGAGATGTCAGTGAGTATTCGTCGACGAAACAAAACAAAAACATTAGCGTGTGGAGCTGTGGAACAGTATTTGGGTTAACTCTTTTTGCTGTCAATCATGTGACTCAATCTCCACTTCCGATCATCCCCTTATTTTGGCGGGGATGAACTCTTCCATTAGTGTAGTTCTGGGGCGGCCCGGATGTAGGCATGGGCAAGGGGGGGCATTGCCCCCCCAAATTCCATGACTGGCCCCCAAACGCGATTGCACGCAGAAATACCAAATTAAAAAAAATATTTCAGTGAAAAACGGTCAGAGTGAGCGCTCTCTTCCGTTTGTCCTCATTCAAAGTAGCTACTGATTGGTAGATGCATAGGGAGGGTGTCATCAGAACCAGATTTCATTCATGCGTACCAGAACTGCCTGCCCGAACGCAACTTTGCGGACCAGCGCTGCGCGGTCCCGATGGGAGACCCTTCGATCTGACGAGCTTCACATCCTGTTGCAGCTCAGTGACTGAGTGCTCACATGAAGCTCTGAAGCTAGTGGACACACAGCAGGACCTCCGACACACACACACTCACAGCATCTCCAATGCGCCTGGCACCGCGCCTTTAAACGCGGCTACTTTGACGCACGCTTTAACACACACACAATCACAGTACATCCGACCCACACACGTAACTCACACATGCTCAGGAGGGGTGCAACAGGTCACAATAGATCAGTGATCTGTACCGATCGCCCTCTATGGTTCGGGACACGGTTCACGGATCCGCGCTCGTGCGTTTGCTAAATCCTCCCCGACCCGACAGCTCGCGCTCTGAATCTGCTGATAAATAATTCCCCTCTGAGAAAGACGTTCATTTAGTCATCACGTATCAAGTTCTCTCCATCAGATCAGTCATTTTAGTTAACCAGAACAAAGGATCACTGATCCATTCTTTGATGTGCGCGCGGACCAGCTGACCCCCCCATCTGTCAGCTGATCTCCTCTCTGATAGAAAAACCAGACTCATCTATTTCTGTCTAGATAACATGTTGTTTAGAACTTTTATCCGAGCTAATGCACGTTAATACTAACAGTGTTCAGTCAGGAGTGATCAGAACACCTTGAGCGTCACGCCCCCCCCC
>SSNR01000746.1:29363-66142 GCA_006937965.1 Callopanchax toddi | reverse complement strand
CCGTCACCACCTTCTTCAACACATCCTCATTATCACCCTACCCCCCCCCCCCCCCTGTGAGTACCAGACAAGAGCGCCAGGTTCTCCCTTGAGAACATGGGATGAAAAATTGTGTGCACCCCTGCTTATATAAGCCATAAAGAAATAAAAACAACAAATATACACACAAAAAAAGATAGAAATACCATAAACAATAGAAAATGGATAAAGGATATGGATAAAAATAAAAAATTAAGTAAAAGACCAAAATGAGAGGTTATATATATAGATAAGATGGAAAAAATAAAAAGATAAAAAGTAATATAAAACACAAAAGGATAGGTTCAATGCAAATTAAGATAGACTAAAAAAAAGATAAATATAATCTAAAAGACAAAATAGAAAGGTTCAACAGATAAGATAGATTAAAAAAATAAAAGTAAACAATCTAAAAGACTAAAATAAGGGTTAAATAGAAAGATAAGATTAAAAAATCAAAATGAAGATAAAAATAAAATAAAAAAAGACAAACGAAATGACACAGAAAGAAAAACAAAAAACACAAAAAAGAACAAAACAAAAAACACAAAAAGAACCAAAAAACAAAAATATAACAAAAAAATAAACAGATGACTGCAGCCTCAACAGGGCATCAGCCAGTGTCCTACTTGTGCCGGTCTCATGCCCGGGTAAATGCAGAGGGTAGGGATCAAATATGAAAATAAATATATGGATAGAGGAACTGATATGATGGTGTAGTTTTGATGTATTTAAGGGATTGGGGGAGGGGGGGGGGTGATGATAAAAAAATTCTTAGCGTGTCCAGACTCGCCCCCCCTGATATTCTACCTGCCCCCCTTAGTGGGGCTGGCTAGATCCGGCCCTGTTCTGGGGCGATCTGTCCGGCTGGAGCGCTCATCTCTTCAAATGGATCCTTATTCAAAGTATCCTGCTTGACAGCTTGTGACAACCCTGCTGATTCTTTTTTTTTTTTTTACCCCGTGTCCTGTCCGGCTGTAGAGCAAACAGAATAGATGTCTGAGTGCCAAAACCAAGCCCAACGGTGTTGTTGTTTCAGGTGAGACATTACAGCCACTGCTATAATGCTCCTCCTGACTTATATTTAATATAACTTTAAAAATCTTTATTAGAATATTTTTATGGTTGATTTGAATCCCAATGGACACGGAGCCTGAAAGGAAGGGGAAGGGTACAGAAAGAAGGGTGGGGGGAAAGTAAACAGAAAAAGAAGAGAACAAGAGACATGAAGAATTCACTTCTAGACCTGTAAATAAAGCACAAGCAAACAAAACAGGGAGAAAAGACAACAGCAACAAACAGCATATGAATATACAACAGTTGTGATATCCTTAAAATGTATACGGTAAAGACTAATTCAAGAGAGTTCAGTGTCAACCACAGCCCCAGTTAATGTGTCTGAAAACACCTGAGTCCGTCTTTATGTGAACACCTTGTGATCACCTGTGTGTATATATGCGCTCTTGTGTATGTAAGGTTTCTCTATAGAAACATTCAATAATAAGTTCGAGGAGCCACAGACCCACCCCCAAGGCCCACGAAGGACGCAGAGGAGGTCCAGGCCCCAGACGTCCAGAAGTCACCCAGGGCACTGACACCCCAGGGAGACCACCGCCAGGGCAGCCGCTAAACTCTCCCCTAGAGAGCGCAGAGGCTCACCCCGCATGGGCCACCCGGCAGTCGCCGCACTAGAGCCCCCAGGGGTCACGGCGAGGGGCTCACAGGCACCGCCCGCAGCCGGCCATCCAGCGCAGGTCCAGCCGGAACCAGAGACCAGAGACCCAGGGGAGAACCGACCCCAGCAGAGGCCCGACCGCACCCGGGGGCCCAGATCCCACCAGGCAGCCACAGGAGGGAGACCAGGCAGACACCCCCAGCACCCAGCCCCAGACCCCGAGACACCCCAATACGCCAGCGGAAAAAGGCACCACCCAATGCCAAGGCACAGCCAGGGAGGATAGTCTCTACAGAGGAGGGCCTAGCATGCCACAGAGGGGGGTGGGGGGGGGGGGGGGGGGGGGGGTACTAGACCTGACAGAAAAACAGTCGCACACAGACACAATTGCTCATTCCCCCCTCATGCACACACACACACACACATCCCTGCAAACATACTAAGACACACAATAGACGCTGTACACCCACTCTCACTCCTCATGCATACTCAATGTTCCCAGGACCGGAGACCAGCGTCCTAAGGGTGAACCGGTCCCCAAACCCAGAAGATGATCCCTACCCTACTGAAGTGGGGATGAGCAGACCGCTGCGCACACCGCATCAGCCGAGCAGTCCCCCACCACAAACCCCAACCAGACGGCCCACTCCACTCCAGGCCCCAGGCAGCGCGCAGAGAACAGGGGTGTAGGAAAACCCAGAGTCTCCTCCCGTCTGCTCCAATGTGGTGTTGATGCGTGTTGTAGTAAGATGCATTTAAAATACTGTAAGGTGGGCGGGGGGCAGCACACCATTCCCCGCCCTGGACCCTAAATGTCTAAATGCAACGTGGAGGTGGGCAATGACACCGGCGGAGAAGTGGGCCGGCAAGACCCCCCTCCCCCCAGATATCACTGGGTGTAATCACTCCAAAAGACCCTAGATGCATATTGTAAGAATGTCATGAGTGGAAGTGTTTAAATTGTGTGTCAAAATTGGGCCACATGACTGCAGAGATGGTATTCCACACCCGTGACGTACCTGTAACCCAAAGCCCTGTGTGAGTGGTGATGTGATGAAGCAGAGGGAGGGAAAAGTCGCCCTGTGATGCAGGAGTTATGCACCAGCTCCTTGCGACCCTCAGAGGAGGATGGAGCGGTTCAGAAGATGGATGGATACATTCTCAGCAGCTATTATTTTAATCCATGTCAATACAAAATCAAGCACCAGTGAAATACATCAATGTACTTGGGTTTTTATCATTGTTTCCTTCTTTACTCTCTGCTTTTTACTCTCAGATGTGCATTTTCTGACTGACTCATCATCATCGTTCTTCACCTACCTGGTCTTCTCTCTAACTCGTTCACACAAAGGACTTTATGTGGAGCTCAATAAGGTGAAGCTGTTGTTACTATACGCTGTCACTATTACTGCAGTCTTTTTTCAGTGAAGTCAGTTTCACTCTGCAGATTTCACCTTTACATAAATATCAAACTGTATGTTTGGTGTTTTATTATTTGAGGACTAAACCCACAGTCTGATGGAATTCCAGGAAAAACATTCACAGGTCTTAGGTTTCTTAAGTTTTCAACCTATCTATACCAAAATGTGAAAATCTCTTAATTATTAATCATCTGCTTTAGAAAACCACTGGGAAAACATTTTTGCAATGAAATTAGTGATCAGCCTTAATTTGATGTTTTTGTTGGTTTTATTGTGGTGATACCATCACTCTATATGTATCGCCATTTAAACAAAAACATTTTTAAAATCCTTTTCTCATAACTCAACGGTACAAAAGCAAAAAACACCCCGATACCTGGAATAGATGTTTCAGTTCATTAAAACATTTGAATTGTAAACAAAACCTTTCAGAGCCTTGTGTTTTTGCTCCAAAAAGATAGAAATAGGGTTAGTGACTCACTCTGTCTGCGCTGGGGCATGTTGGTATGAGGCAGGAAGCCCTGGTGATGTGACTGCCAGGGGGACAGAAAGGGGGTGGGCAGCACACCCTACGTTAGAGAAAACACAAAGAACAAAAGGCATGACATACCTAAACACACACACACACAGCGTGAGAAAATTATGCTCACATGAAAACAGCACTTAGGCATGAAGGTTTGTTAATAATATTAATAATAGATTGGATTTATACAGCTCCTTTCAGGACACCCAAAGTGCTTTGACAGAAACTCCATTATTCATTCACACTGGTGGTGGTAAACTATGACAGATGTCTGTAGTCACAGCTGACCTGGGGCAGTCTGACAGAAGAGAGGCTGCCATTCTGCGCCATTGGCCCTTCTGACCACCACCAACATTCACACACAGTCACACAGGCAAGTTGGGTGAAGTGTCTTGCCCAAGGACACAATGACAATCTAACCCAGCCAGAGCTGGTGATTGAACTGGCAATCCTCCGGTTACCAGACCGGCCACTCTACCAACTGAGCTAAACACCGCCCCATAATGAGTACGATCAGCACGTTAAAGGAATAATAAAACTCATCATGTCTGGAGTTTGGTTTCAGGAAAAAATTCTACCTTAATGGACTTGAAAAGGTCTTTAATTTTACCCATAGGAAGTTTTTTGGTTTTGTTTGGAGAATAAATTAACACAAAATGAAAAGCGTTGGGCAAGTTACTTCAAAACTGCATGCTGCATGACGCGCGCTTTCCTCTGCTAGGTGCGCGCGAGAGAGTGAACTCTCCAACTTCTGATGTTAATAATCTAGTCTGTTTGAGCGACGTTTTATCAGGAAACTTCTCAGTTCGCTTCGAGCGGCGCGCTGCGGGTCTTGGTTACTGTGAGCGCGCAGGACTTGGGCAGCGCACGCGACTTGTGCGCGCTCCTCTGACACAGTTCGGAACCACGCATGAGTTTGCTGCGTGGCCCAGACAGAACCGGACTCATCTCTGCTCTGATTGACTACAGGAAGTGAAACATTTGGCGCTGAGTGACGTTTCTCCTCTGGAAAACCCACCACTTCAATCCGGGTTAAACATGCACTGTAATGCACGTGTTACTGACATTTGTACCGAATAAAATATTACAGATTTTTATTCTGTAATGCCTTACATTACCACATTACAGAAAAAAGCAATGCATTACAGTAATTAGGGCTGTGCGATAAGACAAAATATTTCGTCTGAACGATAGAAAATGTCTACCGTCAGATAAAAAGCTCTATCGTTTAAGCCACGATAGAAGTTTTACAGCATAATGCACTTTATGGGATGTTCTTGAACGCACCGCGCAGCAACGCATAAACAAACATGGAGGCAGACGGTAGTGGACACGTTTTAGACCAGAGTCAACAGGATAACCAGCTAACTCAAACCGAGGAGCTTGTACCTAAAAGAGGGACAACTTCTGTCTCATGGATGTGGTTTAAATATAAAAAGACTGACGTGGACCAGACAACAGCTGTTTGTAAAGTTCGCCGACTAGCAGTCCCAGCAACAAACTCTGACGCCACTAATATACTGTTTTTTATCACCTGCACAAAAACCACGTTGAAGAATACAGAGACAGTCAAAGAGCAAAAGCTGCAAAAGCAGCGTCGAGTGTTGGCGTAAGCGCTCATAATAAACTCCAGATGCTGCTTCAGGTTTTCACCTGCAGCACGTCATGTAGCTGCCTGCTGAGCGGGATGGGAGGAGGAAGGAGGTTACTGCTGCTGTTACCAGGCACTTATACAAAGATATGGCTCTAATCTACACGGTGGAGAAACCTGAGTTCTGTGACTTACACTCGAACCCAGATATGAAACACCCAGCTGAAAACACATCACTAAAGTCATGTTACTGATCTATATGATGCATGTCGGGCCACAGTGGAGGAGGAGATTCATAAGGAGGTGTTCTATCATATGTTTATCGTTATCGGGATATAAAATGAGCTATATCGGGATATGAAATGTTGGCCATATCGCCCAGCCCTAACAGTAATTAATTACTTTTGTAACTTGTTACTCCCAACACTGTGTACAAATATACAAATCACACACTAAATTATGCTACTATTCCCCTGGTTATATTTGTGTGTAAATGAGGTATGTTCAGGAAATACAACAAAAATAAATCCATTATCACCATGATACAAAGCTCCTCCATGAGTTTTTGTCTCTACAATCAGTTTTTTTTTTTTTTTTGACATTTGGTAAAAGTAAAACCTAAAACAGACTGTTATCCTGTACAGTTCTCAAAATGTTTCCAACACCTGAATTTTGTTTTTCCTTCCTGTTTATCTCAGTGACCTATTTGCACATTGCTTGACTTGTTGCTTTTTGGGATTCAACATGTTGTATTGAGGCAAAGATCCTACTTTAGATAATGAATGACAGTCAAAGCAATATGGCTGCAATCTGGTGAGTTCAGGCACTGCAGTTGACCTTCTAAAGCTCGACTGTCTGGATTGGCTGAAGACGTAATGATGTATCATCTACTGCACTGATCATAATTCCCTGATGGTGACCAACATGTCTGTTGTTTTAAACATACGTTTTATTTTTTGAGGCATGGCCTGATTGTAATTGTGCACAACTCTCAATCAAAATATGCAGCTTTTCACAGGAGAAGAAATATTGAAGGAGTAACTAGTCCAAATATGTTAAGCAACCTGACCAATATCAAGCTGTTAAAAGGGAAACCTTTCAAATCTGACTAATGCAGAAAAGAAAGGAGCCACACTATTCAGACACAATAAGAAAGAGAAAGATACAAAACACATGCAAAAAAAAACAAAAAACAAAAAAACACACAAAACAGCAGGAACAGCCAAAGCTATTTTAGAGCCCTCTGAGTGTGTGTGGGGGGTGAGTTCTCCTGATTGTCCGTGTCCTTCTCTGAACAACAGTTGTTTCAGCAGGAGGTCTTGGCACAAACCTCACGTCGAGGCTTCATTTGCACAAAGGATCAGATGCTGAGAACAAAAGAGTAAGTTTGAGGGTTTGCAAATAATCCTGACAGTCTCTGCCAGCTTTGTTAGAACGCTCGCAGCAGCTCGGCCTGTCATATTTTTTGTTTTTATATTTTCTTTCCTTGTAAACACCCTCCAATGAAGAGCTGACAGAACGTATACAGAATGTGAAATTTTAAAGGATAATTTTTTATATTCATCAATAAAATGTATAAAACTCTTATCTGGTTGTCTGGTCTCTGACAATGAAGTTGAACTATGGCAAAAGGAGACAGACTTATTCATTTTAATGCTTTAAATATTATTAACTAGTAATAATTAGAAGAAAAAAATTTAATATGTGAACTATTATTTTCCTTATCAGACAAAAATGACACACTAGTACTGGTAAGTATCTTCCTTTAAATTAAATAAAAATCTTTTTTTTTCAAGTGTTTATCGTGATTTTAACCTAATTTGCCACATCTCTGTGTGATTAGAATTAAAAACCAGAATATTTTTTCCTCACCTCACTTTCTTCTGCTTATCTGAATCCGGGTTAGCAGCAGTCTGAGTATACAGTCACAGACCGTCCTGTTCCTGGACACCTCCATCAGTTCCTCCGGTGGGACCCCAAGGCGTTCCCAGGCCAGCTTGGAGATATACTTTCTCTAGCATGTCCAGAGTCCACCCAGGAGGCTCCTGCCAGCAGGACATGCCCAAAATGCTTCCCCAGGGAGGCCTCCAGGAAGCATCTTTACTAGGTGCCCAAACCTAATCAACTGACATCTCTTGATGTGGAGGTTCTACTCCGAGTCCCTCACAGATATCCGAGAACTTCACCCTATCTCTAAGGCCAGCCTGGCCATCCTGCAGAGGAAACTCATTTCTGTCGCTTGTATGTGTGATCTTGTTTTTTCGGTCGTCACCCAAAGTTCATGACCATAGGTGAGGATTGGGACGTAGATCGACCAGTAAATAGAGAGCCTTGCTTTCTGGCTCAGCTCCCTCTGCATCACTGCAGACGTTGCCCCAAGCCGCCTGTCGATCTCCCACTCCCTCCTTCCCTCACTCGTGAACAAGACTCTGAGATACTTATGGCGCTTACAGATCTGTACCCGCTCTACTCTACTCGGTCCGGCCAAAACCTTACAGATATGGCCCACATGCCCAGTTTTGGAGCAGAGTCCATACTTTTTGTCGACCCTGCTCCCGATGGTCCGAGCTGGGCCACACAGCCGGGCTACACGCCCAGTATGGACAGATTGGTATACCGTTTATTGATTTAAAGCAATACTGAGCAGTTTTTAACACTTTAAGTTAGAGCATTAAAATTGATCTCAATGTTAGTTAGAAACTTGACCAGTTTTATGTTTGACAGCACTCTGCACCCCTCTACTGACCAGATACCGAACTAGACAGTTTTGAGCCTCGGACCAAGCCTCAAAGATGATGTCACGTTCTGCTTTACGGCAGAACAGGTCTAAGAACGCTAGGGGGAGGACTCCTGCCGAGGAGGGATTGTTTCAGCAAGCATTTCAATGTAACCAGTCTGATTATTAACCACAGGTTGAAATATAGCAGAAAATAATGTTCTGAAAAATTTTCTCAACACCACCGCACAGATAAATAAATATATAAATAGTCCAGTCCGAATCTGACAAGACCTGAATCTCTCCGCGAGCTGACTAGAGCACGGTGAAGCCGGAAGGTAAAAACAACAAATCAGAAAGAGGATGATGATTATGAAGCGGACAGGTCGACACCCCGACGGAGGACCGCTGCCATGTTGTACCCGTACCCCGACAGCGGAGGCTCCCCGCTCTCCACACACTCTCCTCCGACTCAGTGCCTCCAGCTGCGGCTTGGCTGACACGCAGGCTGAACCAGCCGATGTCATCCCGCAGCTACGCCTTCCTTTACAACACCTCACAGGTAAATAAATCCATGGAATTGATGACGCACGACCCGCAGGAAACGTCAACACCGGACTGGATTGGCCTACACCCAGGAGCTAGCTGTGATGTTTTGCGCCAGCCGCCAGCCAAACAAGATCTAAAGTCCGTCAGATCTTAGCCAGTCTACAAGGGACCCGGGGGTTTTGCTCGCCAGCAGACCCTAAAGTCTCAGGTTCGCACTGAATTACATGGTTTGTTTTATTCTGCTCACACACACCTGAAACGTAGAATGGCTTCGACACTATGGACCTCACCCCGTCTTCGTGTCTGTCGTCGAGTCTCTTGTCCAGTTTCATGTCGGAAAACGGTGAGTGGACAGATCAGAAGGAGTGCTATTACCAGCATAATGTAGCTGTGGATGTTCTTTGTATTATTTGATTTACTGTGCATTAGGGATGCAACGGTCCACTTTTCCCACGGTCCGGTCCGTACCTCGGTATTTGGGTCACGGTTTCAGTCCACTTTGAATCATAGAAAAACTTAAGAAAATCAAAAATTTCCAAAACTTATTTTATTCACACAATAAAATAAGTTTTCAGACGTGTTACTTGTAGTCTAGTGTATCATAATATGTTCAGAGACAAACAGAAATGTAAATTTTAATGTACCTTTTCAAAGTACTGTTAAACATAAAATGGTGTAAGAGATTTTTATATGAATGCTTTTATTTTGAAGTCTGACCGGACATTCCTGTGTTGTTCCGGCCAGACTTCAAAATAAAGCGTTCATATAAAAATCTCTTACAAATAGGATAAAGCGCCTCTTTAATAAAAATAAACACGCCAACAGCGCGGCTCATTTTTTTGTGCTTTTCTGAGTGGATGCTGTACGTTTGTTGAAAGGCATTAGCGACAGACTGCTGTTTTTCCCTGGCGTTAGCTGCTCGAACGGTCTGCTTCCAGAAAGCTACACTGGGGCAGTGGCGTCGGAGGTGTGTGGTCTTGTTTGAAGTGTTTCCTGATTTGTGTGGGAGATGGGTCAAACAATGCTTGCAGGCCGTCTCATATTTTTTCACAGTTTTCTCTCCCTCGTCTTTATATTCAACTGCGCGTCTTGAATTGTTTGCCTCTCGCCACCTGTCTGTAGCGCTTGTTTTGCTAAAACTTTCAGCTCAGTGGGGCGGGTCCAACCTGTGATTGGTTACTCGTGGCTCGCGGGTAGGGAGGGGGTCTGCTGTGAGCAGCTCAGACGAGACTAGAGCGACACACAGAATGAAACCAGCAGCTACTGAAGCTAATAATAATACGTTTTTGGACCGCGGACCTAAGACGTACTGGACCGTTCGGTCCGGTCTTGGACAGTGTATCCCTACTATGCATACAGAAGAATTAGCCATTAGCTCCTAGCTCTTAACACGTAAACATGTTATTACGTCCCATTGCTACTAGCTCTTGGCTCATAAACATGTTACAACTTTATGAGTGTGTGTTTCTGAAGGATTGTCATTTCTAGAATGTAATAAATATGTAACAGAATCCCTTGTGTGTGGTAGCTCTATATAAATTGTTCGTAATATCGTAATACTTATTTTGTTTGTGCAGACAAAGAGCTAGCTTTTCAGCTATTAGCTCATATGCTATTGACCGTGCTGCTAGATGTAGAATAGTGTGTGTTTATACAAATATATGATATTTTCTCTAAAGAGAAGACCATTGCTCTAGAAGTGGTTGAGGCACCGACGCCCGAAGAGCCCGAGGCGATGGCGGCTGTAGCCGGTTTCAGCGGTCTCCGACCAGCTCCCGCTGCAGCTCTGGAGAAGCCCCGCAAGTGAGGAAATGAATGTTGAACTGTATGTGGGCAGGTAATAAATTCCGCGCTAACAAATTTTATTTTTCTGCTTGCTACTTCATCAGTTAAAAGAAGGCGCCCAACTCCAGAGCTGTTGACCTCAGAGATGATAAGTATGAGGCAACAAGAGGAGCGGAGTGCCAAACTACTGGTGGGGGTTGATGGACCGGGCCACAGAGCAGGAGGACCGCTTCAACGCTGCGTTCCTGGATGTCATGCGGCAGTTGATCGGCGCTCTCGAGAGACCAAGGAATTAACCTCCGCACCACTACAGCCAAGAGGCGTTATTGTTATTTACATTTTGCTTGTACATTTTAAAAATGAAGTGTTTTTTGACAAAACGTGCACTAATCTCTCTCATCTATGGCTTCTTTTTAAGTCAGAGTTTAATAAAAAAAACAAAAACATTCAATTCAGGGGCGTCAGAAGCAAAAAAAATGTGGGGGGGACACTTCCCCAAAGAAAAAAATCTTTGTCGTAGACGCCATTTTCTGCACTCTGGCGCATTTAACAAGTTGTTAAACAACTATTTTACCTACAGTAATAAAAACTGAACTCAGTAACTATTTCAGAGTCAGATTCAACAGGAAGTCTTCATTTTTAGCAGCTGTGTTCTCTATAACACCATCAGCTGGACTATTCAAATCTTAGAGAAAAGACTTAAGAAAACAAATCAGGGAAGTACAATGACCTGCAGTGGTTTCGTGTCAGAACTAAAGATGTGAATACAGTGACAAACTCCACAGTAGTTCAAAGACATGATAATGGTCTGCCATGTCTCCAGTTCTGGAAGGAACTCATTAGACAACCAGCTGTTCAACCCTTAACTAATCAGAGCTCTACCAGTTCTCTACTGATAACCAGGTAAAGTTCAGTCCTGTTAGTACTGGTTGTTTTACAATGATGTCACTGAATGACTGACTGCAGCATCTTCCACTGAAATGACAGGAAAAGTTTTAGTTTGTCGTAAAGTAACACAGTCTGGTTGTAGCTGAACTACTGAAGTAGGGAACTGGTACAACTACTACAAAAAGTACCCACTAAGAACTGATTCAACAGCATATCTAACTTGTAATCAAATGTTGAATGTGTTTCTTTATTCTCGTTGATAATGAGAATACCAGCAGGTGGCGCTGGACTGAATCTGAATTAATTTAACCTTTTGAACATTTAATTAAAAACCTCACCTCTTTGATATTCCTGTTTTATATAATAATAATAATGTAATTTTTTTCTAGCCCAAATAGTATTATTACTAGTCAAATAGAAAATACAGATATCCACAGGTATTTTGTTACTAGTAGAAATTTTATTTAAGGAAATCCAACAACTGAACTGATTTGAACTGAAACCAAATCCTTAACCTAAGTGGTCACTTTAACATTTCTTATTCAGACTGATATGTATTCAGATATCTAAAAATCTGCAGTTCCAAGTAAAATCATAAAATGTAATATTCCAGATAATACCATTCTACTATCCACTCTGAACACTTCAGATAACTTCAATGTCATTCTTAGGACACATTTAGTCACATTTCCCATTCATGTGTATTATTGGGTTTATTGGGTTTGAAGAACAACCTCCACTAATCTATTCTTCCTGTCTGGAATAAACATGGTGGAGCTCAAATTGAATTCATACCATTTTAAGTAGTTATAATTTAACTGTACTAATGATGTCATTATAAGTGGACTATTTCAGGCTAAAGAGTTTTATGGATAAGAGGAATTAAATAAGTGACATCAACTATTTAAATGTCAAGAAGCTGATTGTTCTTCAGAAGACTGAAGATCTACCTATCAGAAATGAAAATAGTACTAGCTTAATGTCTGTTCAGATATTTAAATAAATTACTGACAGCTGGAATAGTTTTCATTGTATCCAGTTAAAATAAACTAGTAACAGTTAAATTATAGGTATTTAAAGTGAGAGTTTATCCTAAGAATATAATTTTAGCTATTGTGGAAATCTTAATTTTTAATAAGAAAAATAGATTTGATCAGGATAAAATACAGGTCTAATATTGATGATCTTTAATGCTCTCTTTTGTAAAATAAACAACCGTTGTGTTTAAATGTTACACGTCGATCCCCAAATTAAGTACCGGTACTTATTACTTATTATTAATTATTTTATTTAGATGCATTCACTTTTTTATCAGACAACATGTGATTATCTGGGGATTTACCTCCTCATTCAGTTCTTATTCCTGTCCCTCTCCAGTCTGGACCTCCAGTAACCCTCCGGTTCTGGTCGACCTGCTTCAGGTTCGGTTTGCTGGTTCAGGTAGGAGGAGGGGCGGTGCAGCGGGTGAAGCGCTGACTGGTTACAGCGTGAACACCTGAGCTGCACTGGATCGGAGCTCACGCGCTTTAAAAAACACAAAAATCCTGCAGCTTTATTCACGCTCACGCGTCTGTTGTCTTTATTGACAACCCGTCCTGCCAATCACTTTGATCGGTTTTGTACCGGAGCAGTGTAACCAGGAAAACATGGAGTGAACTTCCGCGATCTATGTAAATTCTAATGAATCCAATGGAATAGATTTCTTTGAGAACAACCGAAACAGCGCAAAGCGGCTCGGTAAATGTGGGGGGGTCCAAATGCCTGATTTTACAAAGTGGGGGGGACACGTCCCCTCCTGACATAATGGTTGCGACGCCCATGATTCAATTCTGTGACTAAATTGTTACACAGCTTGACACTGATGTAGAATACAAGTTGAACACATTATCTGAATACTCAAAATATTTATTGAAACCAAACAAAAACATCTCAGAGGAATTTCAGCCCAGGGGCGTGGCTACGGGTGGGCCTGGGCCCACCCACTGTGTACCTGGGCCCACCCAATCAAATGGCTTCCTCAACAAAATTATACATATTTGTTTCATTTTTGAGGGATCTCATTTAAGTCATCATGAAATGAAATAGAACAGAGTAAATTTGACATCAACAGCATGAATGTGTTGTGGTGATTTCATAACTATTACATCATTTGTAAGTCTTGCTCTCATTGGCTATTTTGAATCATTTCGGAACTCTCCAGACAAGCTACGATAACAGCGCAACTGTGCGTATGCTGCTGTGACTTGTAGTGTCAACCAAAGCATTTAAGAAATACCAAAACAGCAAAACAAATCTTCATTTCAAAATGTTTCAAAAACAAAAAGTGGAGGACCTGTCCTGTGTTACAGGGTTAATGTGCTTTTTGTTCAAAGATCTGTCGGTTTCTGACAGTGGTTCCTCTCTTTTCCGGTTCACATTTTGCAGCCTCCCGCGACCCGGATAAGCGGAAGAAGACGAGACGATTTTGCAGCCTTGT
Organism: Callopanchax toddi; assembly: GCA_006937965.1. NCBI lineage: Eukaryota > Metazoa > Chordata > Actinopteri > Cyprinodontiformes > Nothobranchiidae > Callopanchax > Callopanchax toddi. The sequence goes on along the minus strand of SSNR01000746.1, from coordinate 52,500 downwards.
ACTTTCGCGAAATGTTTTGTGCAACTTTGCATGCTTTAAACCTTATTTTACAGCGCAGTGTTCATGCGTCCTGACAATCTCCTCCATGGAGCGGAGCGCAGTGCGTCCTGACTCCCTTTTGCGCGCTGACCAAGAGTCTGGATGAGTAGCGCCCTTATGCTCCCTTCCCTTTATGCGCTTCTTTTCTACAGCAAGGTGGGAATGAAAATCTACACTTCCACAAGTAGAAATGATGCTTTTAACTGATTGACAGACTGCAGAATCAGAACCATGGAGCAGCATGATGTCTCCAAACGGTGCACTCTGCGCTCCTCTCTTTTTCCTCTCTCTCTCTCTCTCTCTCTCTCTGTGTGTCCGACCTGAAATAATTATCGTATTTGACCCGACGGCTTGGGCTGAAATTGAGACCTCTAGTGATAAACACAGAGCAGCTCTCAGATCACTTCTCTCAGCATCTGCTGTGTGTTAATGTTTTTTTTACCGCAACGAGGTGTCCGTCAGACGCGATCAGAAACATCAATGAAGTTATTTAAGCCGTTCTGATGATCAGGTTGTGTTTAAACGAGATCAGTGTTAAAATGTTAAAGGTCCCATGACATCGGTTTCCATGTTTTCTGACTTATCATGTTGCAATGTTGAGTTCTCACCTTAAACCTGCCAGAAAGAGCAAAAAACGGCATCCATCTGTCTCCTAGTCCAGCCAGTGAGAAGCTCTTCAAGATTTCAGACCCAGGTTTCAAACAGTTTTTTTCACTCCAGCCCGCTATGAGGTCATAGTGATCCGGACTTGCTTATATGGTAAATTCTCCTCCCACATGCACGTTCATGACAACTGGAGCGAGGCAGTGAGGCAGGGAGCGCCATTGCCCATAGACAGTGTAGTGTTTAGTTTCAGTTTCGTTTCTCTTTCACGCGATGGCACTGCCCCCTACTGCAGCAGAAGTGTCAGGCTGCCAAATAAGGAGAAACCCAGCAGAACCGGAAGGCGGCGCATTCTTCTGATCTCTGAGTCGCTCGTTAGGAAATAATTACAGTGTATTTTGAGTTATAATGGTGCAACGCTGATCTAGAGGCATCAAAGATTACACCTGTTTAATATAAAGTGATTTAAATATGGAGTCACAGGCACTTTAATGCCTGTCTGAGAGAAGTGTATAAAGTGTGTAGTGAGGGGTTTTACAGGCTTAAAACTTATGGAATAATTGTAAAAATATAAAACTGATACTTGGCGGATTTCACTGCAATTGCGGGTTATTTTTAGAACGTAACTCCCAGAATAAACGAGGAATCACTGTATGTACACATATCTGCTTAAACAAAAGTGACATTTACAAATACACTTATTTTCAATTACATTTTTGGGCTCACCCATTTTTTATTAGGCCCGGCCGAAAATCTATTTCTGGCTACGCTACTGTTTCAGCCTACTGATCTAACAGGTGCAGCATCAGAGCATCACGCTTCACTTTTCCCCCATTCTCTCGTGTTGGTGCTGGTGCTGCATCCACAGGCTCTCAGTTCGGTTATGTCGAGGTCCAGGTATTGTCGTAACCCTCTCCATGACTTTCACAAAGATTGGAGAGCACAGCAAGTGAGAACCATAGATTTTACCAGATTGATGTCACAGCCATTCCGTTTAAGAAGACAACGCCACCTTCCCTTCAGCCTCACAAAGGCATTCTCTCCAACCACATGTGCACGGCTGACTTTTTGGTTGAAGTGGATTTGTCGCTCTGCCAGTCTCCCTGTGTCACTGAAAGGTTTTAGTAGCCAGTCCTGCAATAGGTAAGCTGAGTTGCCCAGGAGATAGTAGCCAAAGTCAACATCTCTGATTCTGATGGTCTCTGGAGGAAAGAGGTTTCCGCAGCTGAGAAGGGTCTGGCTGCGGCCGCTGTGGAGCTCCACAGTAACTGGATACACGTGACCTCCACACTAACCGGAAACACGTGACCTCCACAGTAGCCAGAAGAGAGGCGAATATCTTTTTTCTAGCCCTCATGCTTCATTCTAATTTACTATACTCTTGAGTTGTTAGTGGACAAAAACGTCCGCTCGTAAAAGTGGCTATAAAAAATGTATACATTCATATTTTTTTCCCATTTTTTTATAGATCTGTTAAACAACTTCAGCCCTGCTCAAACATATAAAAATTTCAATCATTTTGAGTATTTTAACCCTTGAAATGCCAGTTTGATTACTCAAAGTCATTGCTGTAATTTATGAAAAAAACACAAAACATGAGTTATTTTCTAAAAAAATAATTTTTGTGCATGGGGCATTTATTACAAATCAGTCTTGGGTATGTCATGAAATATCTAAAATTTTGAACTTTTTGCATTTATAGTTTTCCTGTAGTGACAGATTTAAAATTTACTACCCTCTTGAGTCATTAGGGACAAAATGTCCACTTCTAAAACTGCTTTAAAAATGGTCTAGATTAATATTTTTTTCTGCTTTTCAGGCATAAATCTTGTGATCAACTTCAGTTCTGATCAAAACAATCAAATATTGAATAATTATCTAAATTTTAACCCTTTATATACCAGCTTGATTGTATGATGCTCATTTTTTCATGAAAAAAGTAGACAAAAGAGGAAATATTTTACATAAAACATATTTTGGGTGACTGAAATATATTTTTTAAAATCAGCCTTTGATATGTCAAGAATGTGATAAAATATCACATTTTATGCTTTATTAGTTTATGTGTAGCAACAGATTTAAAACTTCCCATCCTCTTGCGCCTCTCCAGGACAAAAACGTCCCATTGACTTTCATGCAAACCACAGTTTTTGATCCTGTAGCCTCTGCAAAAAATAATCATGCATTCTGTGATATTAGGGTTTCATTTTGTATAAAAGTAGTCAAATTTGTCATTTTTACTGTTCACCACCAAAATCAGTCATTTCTCCATTAGTGGCTCAGGCGAGAAACTCATGACATTTCTTTAGATTTTCTGCTGTTTTTATTGAACTCAGAAGGTCAACATGACCTCTGTCAAGTAAACAAAACACAGTTTCACTCTCTCACTGAACTTCAAAGTGTAGAAAACAAAAACAAATTATATGTTTATGCACCTGGCTGGAGCCCAGGTACATCTAAACTCTTTGTACTTCTGTTCCTTTGTGTATCTGCACAAGTCTGAATGCTTGCTTGCATTTTGAGGTGAGACAAAGTTCACTCCTTCCAGCTGGACTTGCAGCACAGGATTTTGTGCTCTTTGCATGTGAAGTTGCTACATCTAATACAACATGTGTCAGTTTTCTTTCTCATTTTTCCTGTGCACAATGAGCACAGTCCCCTCTTTGTGGCACTGCTGGCAGTGCGGTCAGTGTCAAGAGCCACTGTTCTAACTGCTGATGAAGCTGTGACTCCTGCACAGGCCCGGAAGATAGCACGTCCACTGTGGTCATCCCAAAGGCTGCAGCTAGATTCCCCTTTGGATCGGTACACACCAGCCAAAATCAGAAGCCCAATGTATGCTCTCATGTCGATGTAATCAATATCACACCAGTTCTGCACCACACGTCTTCCATTCAGATTTGTCATGTTGACGAGGAGTTCAATGATTTCTGGAGTGAAGAATACCGTATTTGCCCGCATATAAGACGAGGTTTTTTTCATTGAAAATAATTTGAAAAAGGGGGGGGTCGTCTTATTATCGCGCCCTAGTTTTTCCGGCGGAGGGCGCAGGCTTTTTGGTCAAAGCGGCAGGAAGCAGCTCAGACCGCAAGCGGTTCCAGAGGTCCGGGCCTGGCCTAGTTCAAAGTTACAGGTCTACTAGTACTGAGGATTAAAATGTCCAGACCCAGCAGGTGTTTTCAGCAGCAGACTGTACAGGTGAGGGCTCGCGTCGCTCGCTTGATTCACACATGCATTCTCCCTCAGAACCTCATCCGTCTCACCGTTCTTTATATGCACCCGACACACACACCTACACACACACACACACACACTCCCTCACACATACAGAGGGTTTGCGTGTGTGTCTGCGCAATAATTGCGCAACAGCGGGTTTGTGTGTGCGCGCGATCATGGCGCAACAGTGGGTTTGTGTGTGTGTGTACGATCATGGCGCAAAAGCGGGTTTGTGTGTGTGTGTCTGCACGATCATGGCGCAAAAGCGGGTTTGTGTGTGTGTGTCTGCACGATCATGGTGCAAAAGCGGGTTTGTGTGTGTGTGCGCGATCATGGCGCAAAAGCGGGTTTGTGTGTGCGCGTGAGCATGGCGCAAAAGCGGGTTTGTGTGTGCGCGCGATCATGGCGCAAAATTGGGTTTGTGTGTGTGCGCGCCATCATGGCACAGCAGCCGGTTTGTGTGTCTGTTCGTTCATGGCGCAGCAGTGTGTCTGTGTGTGTCTGCATTTTGCCGCAGCAGCGTGTGTGTGTAAACAAGCTTCCCCTACATGAAAACTCCATCACAGCACCACAACTGGATGTGAAGTTCATCAGTGTCTGATGATCGCGAAGTTGCACAATCTGACCGTGAAAGCTCCTGTCAGCAAAGGTGCGTTCGGGCAGAGAGATCAGTACGGTGGACTGGTGGACTAGTTGTGTGCACCACTGTTAATAAGCAAATATTAAAGCAGTCTGGAATTATTAGTAGCATTAGTTAAATTTTCTCAAAATTTCAATAAAAATTGTTTCTTTAAAAAGTGAATTTAGTCTTTTTTTCTGAAGATTAGTCTTGAAAAGGGGGGGTCGTCTTATAATCAGGGTCATCCTATATTTGGGCAAATACGGTAAATCAAAAGAGGATTCCACGTCGTCAATACATGTGATGGCGTAACGTGTTGGCCCAGGATTCAAACGCCTTGCAGCAGGAGGTGGTACCTTGGTGGTAAGTCTCTGCGTTAGTGGTAAACCAGACTTGCCCACTTTTAGAAATCCATTCTGGAGCAGGATCCTTTGTCCTCTCTTCTCTTTGTCTAGACAGGTCAGGAGAAGAAGTAGAGGAAACAGAATGGTCTGATTGCACCGCAAAGTCCACATCAGAATCTTCTTCAGAGGCTGAAGATGTTTCGCTCTCCTGATTTTCCCCAGGAGTGTCAGGCTGCAGGAGCTGATCCAGAACTTGGTCTAAAGAAAGACGCCTCTTCATCTTGCTCTGTGGCTTTCACAGAGGTGAAATGACCAGATAACCTGACTATAAAGAGTTTAGATGTACCTGGGCTCCAGCCAGGTGCATAAACATATTAATTGTTTTTGTTTTCTACACTTTGAAGTTCAGTGAGAGAGTGAAACTGTGTTTTGTTTACTTGACAGAGGTCATGTTGACCTTCTGAGTTCAATAAAAACAGCAGAAAATCTAAAGAAATGTCATGAGTTTCTCGCCTGAGCCACTAATGGAGAAATGACTGATTTTGGTGGTGAACAGTAAAAATGACAAATTTGACTACTTTTATACAAAATGAAACCCTAATATCACAGAATGCATGATTATTTTTTGTAGAGGCTACAGGATCAAAAACTGTGGTTTGCATGAAAGTCAATGGGACGTTTTTGTCCTGGAGAGGTGTTACGATCTCCTGCCTTCGGCACCCGATCCTTCCTCCTGTCAGCTCCACGGACACTGACAGCTCTTGGCTCCGCCCCCTGTCTCCAGAGCAACGCGCCGGGCCCGCACAGCTGTAGGGAATTCGGAAATCAGCTCGGCGTGCTTAAGAGAAGGGAGCGGCCTGTCATTAGGGGGGAAACTGAGCAGACAGGTTCTGGCGTGTGGTTCTCCCCCCCTTGGTTGCTGACCCATCTTGATTATCTTGATTGTAGTGATTTGATCTCCAGCGCGATTCGTAGTCCGGCAGTTTTTGTTTAGTTCTTTAAAATATCGTAGTTACCTGCCGTTTTCTGTGTAGCTTTATTTTCACAGCCACAGACTCCCTTAGTTACCTTTGATTCTTTGTTTCCTACCTTTTGGTATTTATAGCGTTTATCGCCTCCTTTAGTTATTTCTAGGCTCCTTTAGTTATTATATCCCTCTAAACATTTAGCGAACCTCTTAGAGAGTGTTTTAGTTAGGCCTTTTGTTTTATTAGTTTAGTTGGGGTTTTTCCCCTTTGGGTGATTTTTCGTTAAGGAGTGATTTTTAGTTTGTCTTTCCTTTGCAGCGCCTCCTTCTGCCTGATCAATAATAAAAAAACTACTTAATAATCTGTACTTTGTGTTTTTGGCCTTTTGTGTTAGTCCTCTTTATATTGCATCTCCTAGACCCTTTCAGGGGACGTAACATAGTGGGGGCTCGTCCGGGATTTGAACCCGGGACCTCTTGCAGGTTAAGTAAAGGTAAAGTACGTTTATTGTTGTTCTTATTATTATTATTGCCTCAGGTTTATTGTGTGGTAGCGTTGCTGCTATTGGTGAGTTCTGTGGCTATATTAAAATGCCTGTCTTTAACCTTAAAGCCTTTTTAGAGGCCCCCTCTTGTGAGCTGCTCGAGGGCTGCCGTAAGCGTGAGCTGGTGTAGGTGGCGACCCATTTAGGCATCACGGGGGCTCAGCAGATACTGAAGGCGGACCTAAAGGAGAAGGTGCTCTCAGCTTTGGAGCAGGAAGGACTGCTCCCTTCATCTACAGTGAGTGACATTACTGTTGCAAAACAGGATGTGGATGTTGATGATGATGATGAAGAGAATGGCGCAGGAGCTGTGATAGCGGCCCCTGTCACGGAGGACTCAGAGGAGGAGAAACCAAAGGATGCCACAGACGTCAAAACGACTCCACCAAGACGTGAAGGTAGTGGAACCCCTCCTCCAGTAACTCTCCCCCGTTTTGACCCTCTCTCCCCAGGATCAGTAAAAAGCTCAACAGAAGGCGCTAGACTACAATTAAGGTTGGCTCGCCTAAAGCTGGAGGCTGAAGAAAAGGCCCAGATCCAAAAGATGGAGGCTGAGGAGCGAATGCAGATAAGGCAGATGGAAATCAAAAAGATGGAGATACAAACAGAAGCAGAAACAAGAATAAGAATACGACAACTTGAACTGGAAAGTCAGACCAAGCAGACAAGAGAGAAGCCCGTTGCTGGAGAAGCACCCAAGCATGGGGACCAAAGGCTTGCTGCACCGGATCCTACTGGCAAGATGGACATCAGCAAGTGTATCTCTCTGATGCCCCAATTCCGGGAGTCCGAGGTGGATAGTTACTTTTCTGCCTTCGAGCGCATTGCAGCGGCTCTCGACTGGCCCCGAGAGGTATGGTCTCTTTTACTACAGTGTAAACTAAGTGGGAAAGCTCAGGAGGTGATGGCTTCGCTTTCCGTAAAAGAGAGCCTTGAGTATGATCGAGTGAAAAACGCTATTCATGCTTATGAGCTTGTTCCAGAAGCGTATCGACAGAAGTTCAGGGCTCTTAAAAATAAAACCCCTGGTCAAACTTATACTGTATAGAGTTTTCTCGTGAGAAGTGTTTGCTTTTAGAAAAGTGGGTCTCCGCTTCCAAGGTTACTAAGTTTTACGAATTTAAAGAACTTATTCTGCTTGAAGAGTTCAAAAGATGTCTGCCTGAACGAGTTGTTTTATATCTTAATGAACAAAAAGTGACTACATTGTCTTCTGCCGCCCTGCTAGCAGATGAGTTTGCCCTCACTCACCGCATTAGCGGAGTGAATAATCAAAGTGACGTGAGGCGTCCTAACCCGGTGAGGCCGGTACCAGCTCATCCGACACCTGTAAACCCTCCACGGTGTTTTTACTGCCACATGGTTGGACACACAGTGAAAGATTGTTTAACGTTGAAAAGAAAGAATCACAAAAAGGAGTCCCCTCCACGTGAAGTGGGGTTTTTGTCACGTAAACAGAAAGCTGAAGCCTGTTGAAAAATGTTTCAAGCCTTTTGTGTTCCGGGCACGGTGACCCTGGCTGGCGGCGATCGTGTTCCGATGTCAGTAAAACTCTTACGTGACACCGGTGTGTCACAGACTCTTATTTTGAAGGATGCGCTGCCGTTCGGTGAGTCAAGTTACACAGGAGTCTCGGTTTTGTTGAGAGGAATTAATTCCGAGAGCGTCACACATCCTTTACATAAGCTAACCCTTGACTGTGTTTTAGCTAAAGGAACATTTGAAATGGCTGTTTGCCCCTCTCTGCCGATATCTGGTGTTTCTGTTTTATTAGGAAACGGTGTAGCAAGAGGAGCTGTTATCCCTCCTTTGCAGGTGGTGGAGAAACCAACTGTAGTCTCCACATCTGGCGAGACTATCGGACAGTCCATCTATCCAGCCTGTGTCGTCACTCGGGCTCAAGCAAAGAAAAATGCTGAGAGCGATTTTGGGCTCTCAAGATTGTTTGAGGAAGAGGTTTCTGTAACCCATGACAACACGGGTCACATGACTTTGCCTGACCCTGTTGATTCTGTTTCTATTTTTAATGCAGCTGCTCCCAACCAGTTACCTGGCCTACCTCTCTCCTGCACAACGTTGGAGGAGGAACAAAAGGCAGACGGATCTCTGGAAAAATGTTTCAGTGAAGTAACTGGTAAACCAAGAGAAAATGTTGGTTATTACTGTGAAAATGGAGTTCTGATGCGCTGCTGGGAAAACCCTCAGGCGGGAGGCGCCCCCTGGGGGAGAGTACACCAAATAGTTGTACCGCAAAGACACAGAAACAAAGTTTTATCAATGGCTCATGAGAGTCAGTGGTCGGGTCATTTAGGAATCAGAAAAACACATCAGACTATCCTGGAGAATTTCTTCTGGCCAGGAATGAAAAAAGATGTTGTGGACTTTTGTAAACGGTGTCATGTTTGTCAGGTTACTGGAAAGCCAAACCAGAAACCTGCTCCAGCCCCTCTGCATCCCATTCCAGTGGTTGAGAACCCATTTGATAGAGTGGTTGTTGATTGTGTTGGTCCCCTGCCGCGCACCAAGACTGGTAAGAGATTTCTCTTAACCATAATGTGCACAGCCACATGTTTTCCAGAGGCCATCCCTCTTTCCTCCATCACAGCGAAAGCTGTAACTCGTGCATTAACCTCTTATTTCTCCCTCTTCGGTTTGCCGCGAGTTCTTCAGACGGATCAAGGTTCGAATTTTAAGTCCGATCTGTTTAAGAACATTGCAAAGCTGTTAGGAATAAAACACGTCATGTCTTCTGCATACCATCCTGAAAGCCAAGGCGTGTTAGAACACTGGCACCAGACTTTAAAGACTATGCTGAAAAAGTATTGTTACAGTATGGGACGTTCATGGGATGAGGGCGTTCCTTTTCTGTTGTTCGCTGCACGTGAGGCTCAACAGGAGTCATTGGGGTTTAGCCCAGCGCAGTTGGTTTTCGGACACACCCCTCGTGGTCCTTTAAAGGCGCTCAAAGAAAAACTGTTAGAAACCGCTATTTCAGGAAAGACTAACGTAAACAAATACCTAAGGATGTTTAAGTCTCGACTGCTTGAAGCCAACACGTTGGCTCCTGAGCATCTAAGAAGCTCTCAAAGCATTATGAAACGTGTTTTTGACAGAAACGCTACAAAACGCGTCTTCCTTCCAGGAGACAAAGTGCTGCTTCTGAGTCCGCAGACCGGAACCTCCTTGTCTGCCCAGTACGAAGGACCGTTTGAGGTCTGTAAAAGATTGAATGACACCACCTACGTCATTTTTACACCTCATCGTCAACGAAAAACCCGAACTTGTCACATTAAAATGTTGAGGTTGTACCATTCTCCTCAGAACCCTGAAGTGGCAGAAAAAGTCGACACCCTGGAATGCACAGCCAGTGCAGTCGTCCCTCAGCCAGAGGAGGATGTAAAACCCAGCATGTCGAGAGGAGTCCGTCTTCTTAACAACTCCCAAGTGTTGGCCGACTTGGAGAACAAGTTCACCCGTTTGACTGAGCAGTATAAAAATGATCTAGTCTATTACAGTCTCATTTGTGTCTCTATCCAGATGTTCCTACTCATCCTCCGGTGCTGTCTCGTGATGTACTTCCCGAGCATCCCAAAACCAAACCGCATCCATACCGATCCAGACCCACAAGACCTCCTGATCCGGGGATTGCCTGGACCTGGAGAAGAACATGTTGATCATCCTCCAAGAGAACCCCTTGTAGGCTGAAGAGACTCTCTCTCAACAACAAACAGGTCTGTTTGTGGTTTTAACCTAGTGTTGTGGTGAGGGAGTTGGTGTTGGTAGCGAAAGCTACCATCTCGGGGACACGCCAGGGAACGGGGAGACGGGCTAAGGCAATGGGCCACCTCTCCGTTCCGCTGGGATTATGTGTTTAATCTGCCCGCTCCCAATAACTTCCGCACGAAGACTAGGTTTAGTTAGTTTAGTTTTCCTTTAAATAGTTTAGCGGGGACTCTTAGTGAGGTTGTTTATTTCCGTTTTCATTTGGAGTTTAAGTTGGTCAGAAAGAAAATTAATTTTGTTGTTTTTTTTTTAAACTAATTTTCTTTCTTATTTTTAAGGGGGGGGATGTTACGATCTCCTGCCTTCGGCACCCGATCCTTCCTCCTGTCAGCTCTGCGGACACTGACAGCTCTTGGCTCCGCCCCCTGTCTCCAGAGCAACGCGCCGGGCCCGCACAGCTGTAGGGAATTCGGAAATCAGCTCGGCGTGCTTAAGAGAAGGGAGCGGCCTGTCATTAGGGGGGAAACTGAGCAGACAGGTTCTGGCGTGTGGTTCTCCCCCCCTTGGTTGCTGACCCATCTTGATTATCTTGATTGTAGTGATTTGATCTCCAGCGCGATTCGTAGTCCGGCAGTTTTTGTTTAGTTCTTTAAAATATCGTAGTTACCTGCCGTTTTCTGTGCAGCTTTATTTTCACAGCCACAGACTCCCTTAGTTACCTTTGATTCTTTGTTTCCTACCTTTTGGTATTTATAGCGTTTATCGCCTCCTTTAGTTATTTCTAGGCTCCTTTAGTTATTATATCCCTTTAAACATTTAGCGAACCTCTTAGAGAGTGTTTTAGTTAGGCCTTTTGTTTTATTAGTTTAGTTAGGGTTTTTCCCCTTTGGGTGATTTTTCGTTAAGGAGTGATTTTTAGTTTGTCTTTCCTTTGCAGCGCCTCCTTCTGCCTGATCAATAATAATAAAACTACTTAATAATCTGTACTTTGTGTTTTTGGCCTTTTGTGTTAGTCCTCTTTATATTGCATCTCTAGACCCTTTCAGGGGACGTAACAAGAGGCACAAGAGGATAGGAAGTTTTAAATCTGTTGCTACACATAAACTAATAAAGCATAAAGTGTGATATCTGATCACATTCTTGACATATCAAAGGCTGATTTAAAAAAATATATTTCAGTCACCCAAAATATGTTTTATGTAAAATATTTACTCTTTTGTCTACTTTTTCATGAAAAAATGAGCATCACACAATCAAGCTGGCATATAAAGGGTTAAAATTTAGATAATTATTCAATATTTGATTGTTTTGATCAGAACTGAAGTTGTTCACAAGATTTAAGCCCAAAAAGCAGAAAAAAATATTAATCTAGACCATTTTTAAAGCACTTTTATTAGTGGACATTTTGTCCCTAATGACTCAAGAGGGTAGTAAATTTTAAATCTGTCACTACAGGAAAACTATAAATGCAAACAATTCAAAATTTTAGATATTTCATGACATAACCATGACTGATTTGTAATAAATGCCCTGTGCACAAAAAATTTTATTTTTAGAAAATAACTCATGTTTTTTTTAAAATACAAATTACAGCAATGACTTTGAGTAATCAAACTGGCATTTCAAGGGTTAAAATCCTCAAAATGATTGAAGTTTTTATATGTTTGAGCAGGGCTGAAGTTGTTTAACAGATCTATGGGGGAAAAAAGCAAAAAAAAAAAAGAATGTATTAGAGGTGGGCATAGATTAATTTTTTTAATCTAGATTAATCTAGATTAATTTTGAAATTAATCTAGATTAATCTAGATTAAAATGGCTCATTTGAATTCTGCCAAACGGTTCATAATACCGGTATGTGTGTTCATGAGGCTGATGAATCGTGATACTTCAAAAGTCTAGAGTTTAAGGTTAGTAACAGCTGATCCACTGTTTGGATCAGCTGTTACTAACCTAACAAGAAATACTAAACCTGTCAGAAGTTCCCTCAGAAACCCAGACCTGAGTCACAAACCAGAACCTCCAGACCAGATGAGCTCTGAGCTCATTTTAACAACCTCTGATGGTTGATCAAGTTATCAGGATGAAACATTTTAACACTAAAACACATTGATCTGTAATCAGAGGTCTGTCTCTTTTAACTTTACAGCTGTTTTCTGAGGCTCACTCTGTTTTAATAGTTTTACTGTAGAAACCTTCTCATCTCCTGACAGTAAAGGATTACATTTAGTTTACAGGTCACCTGATTAAAGCATCAACTCTCTTTTTTACATTAAATAACTTCATGCTGATTTTTTTTAGCTATCAAAAAATGATTGTAGCATCCAGTTTATCTGTAATGGATTAAATCTGCCTTAAAATGACTTAATTTCTCTACTGTTTATTTCACATTATCCCATAGGGCTGTTTCATCATGTTTTTGTTAAATAAAACCACTTTAGGGGATTTAAACATTAACGAGTCTGAAAACTAAAGACAACCCTCTGATAAAGTCACTGACAGATCAATGTGTTGATATTGTTTGATTTGTTGAATGTTCAGCTGTCAGTTATGCTGAGAAACGCAGCACGCGCTGCCACATTCACTTTAACGAGAGGGGCGTGCACAGCTGAGGCTGTCGACCCAAATAACACGTCGGTTCACCAGGAAACACCTGGAACCCAGACAGACAGTCCAGACCTGGTTGATGACTTGGTCGAAGTTCTGCGGGAACTCTACCAAGTTGTTGCCGCGGGTTTGTTACTCGGTCAGCGCTCTGCTGCGTCTCCTCCAACCTGGATCAAGCTCCGAACCACACGGTCCGGTTCAGGAGGAGGGAGCGTATGCCGAGGTTGGCACGGGCGAGCGGCTCCCGAACGCGCCTCTTTCACCTCCTTGGGTCCAGGTGAAAATCCTGGACCGGAACCGGCTCCCGGTGAAGGAGACACGCCTCACGTCTCCCGAACGCGCGCTTTACCTGGAGCCGCGGCTCCCAGTCCGGGTGAAGGATCGGGTCGGATCCGGGAGCCGCTCCAGGTGAAGCGAGCGTTCGGGAGACAGGAGCCGCGCCTCCTTCAGCTAGACCGGGGGAGCGGGTCCTGCTGCAGGTCCGGACTCCGGAAAGATCTGGGCCAGGATCGGAGTTTGCCATTTGGTAATGCCTGTACATCTCCTAGACCCAGCGACCCAATTTAGATTAACGGCGTTATTTTTTTTATCGCGCGATAACAGTTTCGCGTTAACGGCCCAGCACTAGAATGTATACATTTTTTATAGCCACTTTTACGAGCGGACGTTTTTGTCCACTAACGACTCAAGAGTATAGTGGATTTTTTTCATAGTGTACCCTTGGTCTATTTTCAAATTTCAAAATTGAATTTCAAAATTTGTCAAGAGAGGGGTTTTGCGACAAAAAATTGTACCATTTGCACAAACGGTGTTAAAATAGCGTGCAGACGAACATGGAAAAACTGCCCAAACGGACAAAAATGTCCCCAATGAAGCCTGAGGGGTAGATTGGCTGTGGGGATTTCAAGCAAGGTCAACAACCCTCCCCCTAACCTAACCCAAACCCTAACCAATTCCGGTACGGTTAGTGTGGAGGTCACGTGTTTCCGGTTAGTGTGGAGGTCACGTATTTCCGGCTACTGTGGAGCTCCACAGCGGCTGCAGCCAGATACTATTGCCGCAGCTGGCCAACTCCCAAAGTTGTGAAAGCCTCAGGACCCTAGCATTATGCATGCTCCCTGCTACACCTGAATACAAATTCCAGAACTGTCCCTTTCCATCAACTACAGCCTGCAAGATGATCGAACGCCATCTTTTGCGGTTAAAGTAATCTGTGTGAAAATCTCTGGGTGCTAAAATAGGTATGTGGGAGCCATCAATAGCTCCCACACACTGTGGCAGCCCCCACTTGCTTTGAAAATATGAGGCTATTTCCCGGAATTTGGCATCATCTGGTCGGCGGATTTGATCCGGTAGCAACAATGTTTCTGCTGCTGCACAAAAGTCCTGCACACAGTTGAGCCGCCCACACCAAACAAATGCGCGATGGTTCTATATTCAGACCCAGTAGCTAATTTCCATAGTGCAATTGCGACTCTCTTCTTCAGGGGCACACAACAATGGAAAAAGGTTTCTCTCCTCTGCATAGCCGGTGGCAGCTTGTTGGACAGGTACGTAAAGGTCTCTTCCAACATTCTGAAATTCTCAAGCCACTGCACTTCCGTGAAACCCGGAACAACAGACTCCCACCAGTGGGATGATCGGTCGTGGGTCCAGACGGCACGTCTGCGCTTATTATAGCATTCCAAAAGAGCCATCTGTAACGAGACACACGTACTTAATAAAATAATAAAAATAAAAAGTTAAACAACTTAAACAGTAACTAGCAAATATAAGCACATTGGAGCTACATTATAAGGCTGCAGTGTCTGCGTCGTCAGACCCGCTTCTGCTGCAGAAAGACTGCCTGCCATCATTTGGAGCATTCTTTCATGCCATCTACGGAGCCGGTTCCTCAGCAACTGCCACACTTGGAGTATTAACAATTATAATTTCCACAAGGTGATCCATTTTCTCCACCGTCTGTCTGATCCAGTACTCTGTTCACAAAAGCTTCATTTGCCGAGGAGTGGCGCTCATGTATGACATCATGGATTTCCCTGCGTCCATTTTCGCGCCACTTTTAAGGCGTATCGCCCATTTGCTTGGCCGCTTCAGCATTCCTGAGAAGCCAGTGAAGAATCATCCCCGACCAAGGGGGGCGAGCTGTTACTATCAAACCGAGTAGAGCGGATACTGATCTGTAAGCGGCATTAAACTCCTCCACTTGAAATAGGACCATCCCCCAACCCAGAGTTGGCAGACCACCCTTTTCTGGTTGAGAACCATGGTCTCAGATGTGGAGGAGATCCTTATACCAGCCTCTTCACACTCAGCTGTGAACCTCCCCAGCAATGGAAGGTCACAACCTGATGAAGCTAGGAGGACCACATCATCCACAAAAAGCAGAGATGATCCTCCTGTCACCAAACTCGACACCCTCCACACCACGGCTGTGCCTAGAAATCCTGTCCATAAAGGTTATGAACAGGACCGGTGACAAAGGGCAGCCCTGGAGGAGTCCAACCCTCACCAGGAACAGGTCTCACTTACTATGTGGACCAGACTCAAGACTCATGCTCCTCTGGTACAGGGGCTGAATGGCCCTTAACAAAAGACCATCCACACTATACTCCCACAGTACCCACCACCACCACAGGGTAGTCATAAGCCTTCTCCAAATCCACAAAACACCTGTGGATTGGTTGGGTAAACTCCCATGACCCCTCCATCACCCTAGCGAGGGTAAAGAGCTGGTCTACAGTTCCATGACCAGGACGAAAACCACATTGCTCCTCTTCAATCTGATACTCAACTATCAACCTGACCTTCCTCTCCAGTGCCCTGGAGTAAACGTCTCCAGGAAGGCTGAGGAGAGTGATCCCCTATATGTAGTTGGAACACACCCTCTGGTCCCTTTTCTTAAAAATGGAGACCACCACTCCGGTCTGCCACTCCACAGGAACTGGTGATCTTTACTTCCTTAAAGACAGTTTGCTTCTCATTTGAGGAGTTTGTTTTTTCTTTCATTTCACCTGCGTTTATACAGGTTAGCTCCATTAGGACCTGTTTCTCAGTTCAAATGCAAAAATGCTGAGTAACAAGTTCTTAAACTGTAGTGGGAGCTTCATTAAACAGAGTGTGTTAACAAATAAAACCTCGTTTCAGAGGGTCATTAAGGTCTCTGTTGTCCTGGTCTACATGGATGAGGTTTTGATCACATTCCTGAAGGTGTGGACTGCTGTCTAGAGAGTAGGTTTAGAGAAATATTCTAAGTTTTGGATAGTCCAAACCTGACTTAAAAAGCTCCTCATCTCTTGAGTCAATGATTTTTCTGTCCAACATAAAAACCTTTCTGTTCTCAAAAGAACGTCCCTTATTCTAAAGTAATAAGTGGTCTGCTGAGTCTTGGCCTGAATAGCTGGGTTTCCTGTGTTGTATCGTGTGTTTGTGTAGCTGTTCCACATTGCACATTGCACTGAACCATACAGTCACATTAACACGCTACAAAGTTCACTTACAAAACTAAACAGCTAATCGGAGTGATTTCTGTGACTTAAAGGGATACTCCACTGGGCAGTTATTTTTTGTCTATTGCCATATTCCTCAGAGTTAGATAAGTGGGCAAAAACTATTTGTAAACAGCCCAGCTGTTTTTCCTGATCCGGCAGGCGGATATTCGCCTCCGGCGATATTCCTTTAGCATTAGCTTAGCGTAAAACACTGTAAGTGAATGGTACCTAATAGCATGCTAGTAGTAGGGTACACAGCAAAAAAATTAAAAAGCAGATGTTTTGGATTTCAAAACAGCTGACTAACAACTTGGTGTAAACATCCATGGTCTAAAAATGCTTTTTAGTGGATTGGTCCCTAAAGTAGAGGATTCAAATCTGTAAAAGTTGAACAAGATTTTAAAAGCCAAGTAAAAGTTGTTCTTTGTGATCTTACAACTTTTGGGTTAAATAACAACAGTATTTTATGGGCATTATGCTGCCTCCAGAACAGTCTCACTCCCGTTGGTTGTATTCTCTAATCCACTACACAAAGCTTTATGTGGCAGGCTGTAGCTAACACTCAGGTCTGGTCTCAATGAATCACTTCACTGACTTCGGCAATTAAATACTCACCTGTCAAAGATTAAGTGTGTATTTGTGAAGGTTTGTCTGCGATGCAAGGAGGCAGAGAAAGTGTGAGTGTAGAGAATTCACTACAAAATCCTTGTCCTGACATGGAGAGCCCTGCATGGTCTGACACCAGAATACATTACTGCTTATCTAAAACCCTACACTCCATCCAGGTCCCTCAGGTCCTCTGACCAAGGTCTACTCTCAGTCCCCAAAACCAGCCTGAGAACTAAAGGAGACAGGGCCTTTTCATCTGTGGCTCCAAGGCTCTGGAACTCACTTCCTCTCTCACTGAAGTCTGTGGACTTAGTGGACTCATTTAAGAAAAAGTTAAAAACCCATCTTTTCAAATCTGCCTTTGTTTAACATGTAGTTAATTGTGTCATGTTTTCTCATTTTCTGCTCATTTGTTCGCATCTGTGGTTTTGTACAATGTTTTCGCTTGTGAAGCGCTTTGTGATTTGTATCGTGAGAGGCGCTCTAGAAATAAATTTTTACTTACAGTACTTACTTACTAGAGACAACGTTGTGGTCTGAGAGGGATAAACCTTCAACCTGCAGGTTAACACTGATCATTCTCCACAACCCTCCCACTACCAGTGACAACAAATTGATTTAATTATAATAAAGTTAAGAATTCAGTGGGCGTAGCACTCTCTGGCAGGTAAACTGTGACATAAACAGAGAAAGAGAGGAATCACTGAAGCGAGAACCAGACAGAGCTGCTATAAAAAAGACATGAAGAGCGCTGCAAGAGGAACAAGGGAGATGAAAAAGAGGATGTTTAGGAGGCAAAGAGGGAGTAGGAGGGTAGCTGTAATTATCCTCTCCGTCTGCCATTGATGTAACACTGCTTATTGTGTTGCTATTGTTTCACTGCTGCTGCTCATCTGCATGTTTGTTTGGGTTATAAGCAGGGTTGGCTCTCCAGTTCTCAGTCGGCTGAATGCATTGTTCAGTCACACTGACTGAGTGTGCTCCACAATTGAGCACAAGAGACGTACGTGGCACATCCCACTCTCACTCACACACACAGCAAGATCACAAGCAACCAAACACAAAGCTGTGCGGTTTCCTATTGTGGCAAATCTGAAATTGCAAAAATGATCCCATTCAGGTTTTATTAACTGCAAAAGAAAGAGAAAACATTTCTGAAGCTGCAGTTTCTCCAGGGAGCCCTGCACAAAGATTATTTATATGCAAGTGACATCTAAATGGTTTCTGGTGTGACATGGTGTGCAGAAAGCTCTGACAAGCGTGACCAATGTCGTGCATATTTCGAACATAATCATACAACTGTTAGTCCTTTCTTGTGTCCTCTGCATTCTGCTAGATTCTAAATTAGATGGTAAACAGATTAAAATAAGAAGCAGCACCAGCGGTGGCTTGAAACCTGAAGCAGTTGGTTAGAAAATGCTGCCAAATCCTTCCTACAGACTGAGAAGAAGTTAGAAGATATAGAGGAGGGTTACAGCGACCCTCAGGAAAATGAGCCACAACCTTTAGGCCACTAAGAGGACAAAGTAAAAGGAAGTAAAGGGCTTATACAAGAAGAATACTGAACACCAATCAGCTCAGAAGTGAAGCTGGTTTATAAGGGAGTGTCAAATTATTGCAGTAATTGCAAATAAATAATTACAGCCATATTTAGCGTGTTATGTCTTTTAATTGTGTTATTTTATTGTTAATCTTTAACTTTACTGTTTTTGCTTCTGTTGTAGTGGTGGGTGGGTGTGCAGCCAGCGTTTGTGTGTCACTGAGCAGCAAGTTTAGTTGAGGGACCTGGTTCGCATGGCGCCCTGACCACGCCCCCTCCACCTGGGACTTGTAACCTGCAGCCCTGGATTTGCTGTGTGGTCTGGACGGAAACAGCATTAGGTCCAGATCCGGAGGTGGTCCGCTTTGCGTTTTAAAGCGTGATGTTACACACCGCTGCCCAGGCCGGTGTAGGTATCACATCTGCTTGGGCTGCCAGTTCGGCTCGGGGCCTGCGCCTGCCGATTACGTAGCTGATTGGCTGAACGTCCGACGAACTGGAGTGACGTTACCACATTCGTAAAAGTTACGTTAACACTGAAGCTTTTGATTGGTCGCGATTGTAGTCCTTAACTGGAGTAAGGACTAAAACTTATTTTTGAACGAATCTTTAGATTTATTTACACCAGAACAAACGAAATATACAGAATAATCCTACATTTACACAAACAAACAGGCCTGCTAAACATGTAAACACAAGGAACACAGTCACATATAAAAACCGTTGTGCATGTTTGGCACAGTCTGATGTTGGTTTGATGTAGTTTCACATTCTTTACTAAAAAACGGCAATATCATGTTTTTATTAACAAATTACAGTTATAAAGAAAACATTAGGCGGTAAGAAACGTGTATTTTTTAACAAACCTGCTAAACTCTTTCCAAAACATGTGTAGAAGAACAGCATCGACAGAGATTTACAATGTATTTTGTCCGAGTGGCTTTGCCGTAGTGTGACGTTGTCGGTAGGAGAAGGACCCCGAGCCGATCTGGCAGCCTGAGCAGGTGTGGTACCTACGCCAGTGTTGGGAACGTTACTTTTAAAAAGTAATTAGTTATAGTTACCAGTGTTGGGAGTAACGAGTTACAAAAGTAATTAATTACTGTAATGCATTGCTTTTTGCGGTAACGTAGTAATGTAAGGCATTACAGAAAAAAAATCTGTAATATTTTACTCGGTACAATGTCAGTAACACGTGCATTACAGTGCGTGTTTAACCCGGATTGAAGTGGTGGTTTTCCAGAGGAGAAACGTCACTCAGCGCCAAATGTTTCACTTCCTGTAGTCAATCAGAGCAGAGATGAGTCCGGTTCTGTCTGGGCCACGCAGCAAACTCATGCGTGGTTCAGAACTGTGTCGGAGGAGCGCGCACAAGTCGCGTGCGCTGCCCAAGTCCTGCGCGCTGCCCAAGTCCTGCGCGCTCACAGTAACCAAGACCCGCAGCGCACCGCTCGAAGCAAACTGAGAAGTTTCCTGATAAAACGTCACTCAAACAGACTAGATTATTAACATCAGAAGTTGGAGAGTTCACTCTCTCGCGCGCACCTAGCAGAGGAAAGCGCGCGTCATGCAGCATCTGCTCCCTGCTGCACGAGGGAGGAGGAGCAGGCAGGTGGAGGAGATCGAAGCACACGGGTAGAGGTAGGAGTCAAACTATGAATAGGAACACCCCACGTGCACAAGCTGCCTCAGGCATATATATATATATATATATATATATATATATATATATATGTGTGTGTGTGTGTGTGTGTGTGTGTGTGTGTGTGTGTGTGTGTGTGTGTGTGTAGATTTAAATATACTGTATGTAGATTTGATAGATTAATATACGGTTAGATGGATGGATGATAAATGATGGATGGATGGATAAAGATGGATGGATGGATGGATGGATGATAAATGATGGATGGATGAATGAATGAATGAATGAATGATGGATGGATGAATAAATTATGGATGGATGAATAAATGATGGATGGATGGATAAAGATGGATGGTTGGATAATAAATGATGGATGATAAATGATGGATGGATGAATAAAGATGGATGGATGGATGATAAATGATGGATGATAAATGATGGATGAATAAATGATGGATGGATGGATAAAGATGGATGGATGATAAATGATGGATGAATAAATGATGGATGGATGGATAAAGATGGATGGTTGGATAATAAATGATGGATGATAAATGATGGATGGATGAATAAAGATGGATGGATGGATAAAGATGGATGGTTGGATAATAAATGATGGATGGATAAAGATGGATGGATGATAAATGATGGATGATAAATGATGGATGGATGAATAAACATGGATGGATAAAGATGGATGGATGATAAATGATGGATGATAAATGATGGATGGATGGATAAAGATGGATGGATGATAAATGATGGATGATAAATGATGGATGAATGGGTTAATATACAGATGGATGGATATATCTCCATGTATCCATCACATGACCTTCCACTGGATGTGAATGAGCTCATTTAGATATCAAATCCATATTTACAGTTATTTTGGTGAGAGTAACTTAAAGTAATGCAAAAGTAGTGTAATGCCTTACATTTATAAAACAGTAATATTGTAATGTAAGGGATTACTTCAAAATGACAGTAACAAGTAATAAATAATGCATTACAGTTTTGAAGTAACTTGCCCAACACTCACTACTTGTTCCAAAAAGTAACTGAGTTAGGTACAGAATTACTTTATAACAAAAGTAACTAGTTACCAGGGAAAATAATTTTTGCATTACTATTTTTAAAAAAAAGTTGTGGTTTATCAAGGAGTTAGGATTTTTCTGAGCAGTTTTTATGTGTTAATTTAAAAGAAATGGAAACTTCAGGACTTAATGACACCTCACAGACACATTCTGGCCTTTTACCTCAAAGAGTTTGAAGTAGTGGATAAATCTCGACATTGAAGATGACAACTTTTCATCCTAATGCTCCAGAGTCGCCCTGCTCCATCGCTGGCGTTTGTGTGTGTGCGCGCACAAGCAGTTTGTGCATGGGGGCGGTGCATTCAGAGTACACATCAATTCATACTGTAATAGTCTGGTTATCATTTGTTCTCAGACTATGCTTGGAAGTTGAGACGCTGTCCTTTTCTGCTTTGTGTGAAAACAGCGAGAGGCACGTGAGAACAGCTGATGGGGAAACGGGGTGGAGCGCGTGTGTGTGTGAGACGTAGCCTACTGCTGCAGGAGCGACAGAAAGCAGGAAACAGCTCTGTTAGGTTGTTTTTAACAGTTTTAGACTGTTTTTGGTGTCGATACAGCCGACAGCAGCTCCTATTGTTCTAAATAAAGCTCCGAGGACTGAACCTACGGACGCATTGTTGGAGAGAACATTATAAAAGTAACGCACCGCATTTCACGCTCAGTAACGGAAACGCCGTTCTCATGACGGAAACGGTAATGAGTTAGATTAGTCCGTTACCAATAAAAGAAAGGAGTTACCTAACGCTGTTACTTTAAACGGCGTTATTCCCAACACTGACCTACACCGGCTCAGTTTGTCCCATGTGCGTCGGCCCACCAGGCATTGCCCTAGACGGCCAGGCCTGTGAGCGCTCCATAGCAGTGCCGTGCTAAGAAGCTAATCACGGGCTGTTAAACACAATTAAAAAAACTGCATAAAGCCATTTTATTAATATATCAATCCTTTGGTCTACCACAATAATATAATGAATTTAAATAAAAATACCTCAAGATGTATTTTTCCTCAGCAATTTATTAGATGAGATTAAAAATGAGATTAGATTAGTTAATCAGATCATAATTAATTAATCAAATTTTTTAAAATCTCATGACAGCACTGAGTTATAGTAAATCCATGTATGGTTTGTTCTTTGGTTTTTCCGTTTCAAAATAAAATCAGAAATAACAATAAACCACATAGTTTCTTGGTTTTTCAGTTTTTGAAAGCCAAAAGTAAAAATGTAATATTTAACAAAGACAAAAACCACAGTGGTGGATTTTTACCTTACCTATTTTAACCTAAAATGCAAAATCTGGTAATTGTTTTAATTTGTTGTGACACCGGAAGTGCCAGAAGAACACCGGAAGTTGAATTGTTTTGAGCTAAAGCGCGAAAACTTTGCAACAATGTCTGCACTGGAGCCCTTCACAAACTTGATAGGCGAGCTCTTTGAAGAAGACAAACCCCACGCTGAAATCAGCAATGCTTTGCACCGCCATGGAGCTCCACATCACTCTATAATGAGTGTCAGAAGGTTCTGCATGCAGAACAATTTGAGAAGACGCAACTCTCAGTGTGATGCGTCAACTCCCTCTGAACAACACAAACATGTCCATGTCTTTGCCGTATTCTAGCATGTGCGTTTTTTGTTGTTGTTTGTTTTTTATTGAACAGGTAATTTTATTACAACCACAAATCTCAACAATTAAAACAAATTACAAAACAAATAATACATGGTTGAAAATGTATATCCAACTTTTTGTCATGAAAAACAACAAAGGAACAACAATAAATCAATGCACACAAAACAAGACAAAGATGAAGGGGTCTGTCTATTCAGTCAAAGAAAACTTTTGAAAAACTAATTGTTTTATCAATTTTTTGATAAAAAATTAAGACTGAATAGAGGCAATATACATTTTTAGATCAGATTCTTTAAAGGTGTAAAAGGGAGTTCTCATTCATAGCATTCGTTTCGATGTCTCACTATGGGATATGCCCCCCCGCGTATTCCTCAGAAGTCGTGACCAAGACCGCCAGGTCTCGTTACGAGGGGAAGAAATTGCCCCAGGCTACGAGGAGCGTGAAGCAACTGCTCCCGGTCTTTCCGGAGCTGCT
>SSNR01000746.1:12750-29353 GCA_006937965.1 Callopanchax toddi | reverse complement strand
ATGGATGGATAAAGATGGATGGATGATAAATGATGGATGATAAATGATGGATGAATGGGTTAATATACAGATGGATGGATATATCTCCATGTATCCATCACATGACCTTCCACTGGATGTGAATGAGCTCATTTAGATATCAAATCCATATTTACAGTTATTTTGGTGAGAGTAACTTAAAGTAATGCAAAAGTAGTGTAATGCCTTACATTTATAAAACAGTAATATTGTAATGTAAGGGATTACTTCAAAATGACAGTAACAAGTAATAAATAATGCATTACAGTTTTGAAGTAACTTGCCCAACACTCACTACTTGTTCCAAAAAGTAACTGAGTTAGGTACAGAATTACTTTATAACAAAAGTAACTAGTTACCAGGGAAAATAATTTTTGCATTACTATTTTTAAAAAAAAGTTGTGGTTTATCAAGGAGTTAGGATTTTTCTGAGCAGTTTTTATGTGTTAATTTAAAAGAAATGGAAACTTCAGGACTTAATGACACCTCACAGACACATTCTGGCCTTTTACCTCAAAGAGTTTGAAGTAGTGGATAAATCTCGACATTGAAGATGACAACTTTTCATCCTAATGCTCCAGAGTCGCCCTGCTCCATCGCTGGCGTTTGTGTGTGTGCGCGCACAAGCAGTTTGTGCATGGGGGCGGTGCATTCAGAGTACACATCAATTCATACTGTAATAGTCTGGTTATCATTTGTTCTCAGACTATGCTTGGAAGTTGAGACGCTGTCCTTTTCTGCTTTGTGTGAAAACAGCGAGAGGCACGTGAGAACAGCTGATGGGGAAACGGGGTGGAGCGCGTGTGTGTGTGAGACGTAGCCTACTGCTGCAGGAGCGACAGAAAGCAGGAAACAGCTCTGTTAGGTTGTTTTTAACAGTTTTAGACTGTTTTTGGTGTCGATACAGCCGACAGCAGCTCCTATTGTTCTAAATAAAGCTCCGAGGACTGAACCTACGGACGCATTGTTGGAGAGAACATTATAAAAGTAACGCACCGCATTTCACGCTCAGTAACGGAAACGCCGTTCTCATGACGGAAACGGTAATGAGTTAGATTAGTCCGTTACCAATAAAAGAAAGGAGTTACCTAACGCTGTTACTTTAAACGGCGTTATTCCCAACACTGACCTACACCGGCTCAGTTTGTCCCATGTGCGTCGGCCCACCAGGCATTGCCCTAGACGGCCAGGCCTGTGAGCGCTCCATAGCAGTGCCGTGCTAAGAAGCTAATCACGGGCTGTTAAACACAATTAAAAAAACTGCATAAAGCCATTTTATTAATATATCAATCCTTTGGTCTACCACAATAATATAATGAATTTAAATAAAAATACCTCAAGATGTATTTTTCCTCAGCAATTTATTAGATGAGATTAAAAATGAGATTAGATTAGTTAATCAGATCATAATTAATTAATCAAATTTTTTAAAATCTCATGACAGCACTGAGTTATAGTAAATCCATGTATGGTTTGTTCTTTGGTTTTTCCGTTTCAAAATAAAATCAGAAATAACAATAAACCACATAGTTTCTTGGTTTTTCAGTTTTTGAAAGCCAAAAGTAAAAATGTAATATTTAACAAAGACAAAAACCACAGTGGTGGATTTTTACCTTACCTATTTTAACCTAAAATGCAAAATCTGGTAATTGTTTTAATTTGTTGTGACACCGGAAGTGCCAGAAGAACACCGGAAGTTGAATTGTTTTGAGCTAAAGCGCGAAAACTTTGCAACAATGTCTGCACTGGAGCCCTTCACAAACTTGATAGGCGAGCTCTTTGAAGAAGACAAACCCCACGCTGAAATCAGCAATGCTTTGCACCGCCATGGAGCTCCACATCACTCTATAATGAGTGTCAGAAGGTTCTGCATGCAGAACAATTTGAGAAGACGCAACTCTCAGTGTGATGCGTCAACTCCCTCTGAACAACACAAACATGTCCATGTCTTTGCCGTATTCTAGCATGTGCGTTTTTTGTTGTTGTTTGTTTTTTATTGAACAGGTAATTTTATTACAACCACAAATCTCAACAATTAAAACAAATTACAAAACAAATAATACATGGTTGAAAATGTATATCCAACTTTTTGTCATGAAAAACAACAAAGGAACAACAATAAATCAATGCACACAAAACAAGACAAAGATGAAGGGGTCTGTCTATTCAGTCAAAGAAAACTTTTGAAAAACTAATTGTTTTATCAATTTTTTGATAAAAAATTAAGACTGAATAGAGGCAATATACATTTTTAGATCAGATTCTTTAAAGGTGTAAAAGGGAGTTCTCATTCATAGCATTCGTTTCGATGTCTCACTATGGGATATGCCCCCCCGCGTATTCCTCAGAAGTCGTGACCAAGACCGCCAGGTCTCGTTACGAGGGGAAGAAATTGCCCCAGGCTACGAGGAGCGTGAAGCAACTGCTCCCGGTCTTTCCGGAGCTGCTAGAGGAGGTCGCCATTTCATAGAAGGACCGTCCCTTCAGCGGGAGGACCCAGATACCTGGAGCCTCCTCCCTGGACTTTGAGGGCATGGAGAAGCTCGGGATGCACCGGATGCCCCCCCATGGAACCGCTGGTCGCAGCCCGCCTACACCCGAGGCTGGCGACAGCGTCCTCTCGGAGTCCCACACTGCTGTCGAAGACCGAGCGCTTCCAGTCCGCTCTGACCGAAAGAGCCTACAGAGCAGCGGAAGTCGCGGTTAGGGCGCTAAATGTCTCCTCTATGCTCTCAGCCTACCAGGCTGAGTTGTGTGAGGACATGGCGAAGAACCCGACTCCGGAGGTGTGGGATGAAATACCCGTACTCACGGACATTTGCCTCCACATGCAGCGGTGCGCTGTCCAGGCTGTGGGTAAGTCCATGGGGACGATGGTTCTGCAGGAACGTGCCAGGTGGTTAAACTTGGCTAACCTGTCAGACAGAGAAAAGGAGGACATTTTGGACATGCCCATAGTCCCTGATGGGGTTTTCGGGTCTGCCTTGTCCTCGATGCAGCAGAGGTGCGAGGTGAGGTAGAAGGAAGATGAGGCGCTGTGGCTCTGTCTCCCCAGAAAAACCGAGCCTCCACCCACGGCTCTGCGGCAGAGCTTCGTTCAAGCCACGCTGCCAAACCAGCATTTCAAGGTTCCCCAGCGACCTGGACCACGTCCTTCCTCAGCCACACCGCCCGGGAAGGAGGACAAAACGGTCTGGCAGCGTGAACCACCGAGGCCTGCAACGACCCAGCCAGGCTGTCGTTCAGCAGGCCAGGAAGAAAAAGCAGGCAGCCTGACGGCTCATCGCTGACCGGATCGGTGAGAAAACCGGCCGTTCCCCGTTCACCAGTACTCACCGACCCCAACAGTGTGTGTTTCTCCTCACTCTCACCACTGCGTGTTCTCCAGCCGTGGGAGGGGACATGTTTGCCAGAACAGCGGGTTCTGTCCCGGCTGTCACAAAAATGCACACTCATGTTCAAGCACATTCACTGATGCATCCAGACCACAGGTCGAGGGCACAGTCAAAAAACATGAAAATAATGAAAAATATAACATTGAAAAATCCGGCTCCATCGCTGCCAGAGGCGGCAACCGCCCCCTGCTGGCAGCGAGTAGCCGCAAACCCAGTGAGTGCAGCGGTCACACACGCATGCACAGTATGGCACACGTGCACCACGCCGGCTCTGCCACTAGATGGCCCTATAGGACAACCTTTGGAGGCAGAGCAGGTCAGCAGCAGATCTGTGGCTTCTCTCTCCCTGCAAAGAGAGAAGTGGGCTGTTTAAACAGATTCTGCTTGGATTCTGCAGACAATAACATGAGGTTACAGGCTGCAGTTTTCACGAATTCCCCCTCATTTCTCAGGCATAATAAACTCCGGCTCTCATTCTTCTGGAGGAAATTTCCTCATTACTAGAAAAGAGAGCTATTCATGTGGTACCCCCCGATCAGTGTCGGGAGGGTTTTTGCTCCAGGTATTTTCTCGTTCCCAAACGGGGTGGGAACGGGATTCGCCCCATCCTGGATTTGCGGGCTCTGAACAAATACCTCAGAAAATACAGGTTTCGGATGCTGACACAGGCATCCCTCATGCGTCTTGTGCGTCAGGACGACTGGTTCACATCAGTCGACCTGAAGGATGCGTATTTCCATATACCAATTTATCCTCCGCACAGGGAGTATATCTGAGGTTTGCTTTTCAGGGCGTCTGCTATGAGTACACAGTGCTTCCCTTCGGTCTGTCCCTGAGTCCGAGGGTATTTGTACGGTGCACTGAAGCTGCCATTGCCCCCCTGAGGAGGCAGGGCATCCGCCTGGCCACATACCTGGACGACTGGCTCCTCCTAGCACGGTCAGAACAGGAAGCTGTGGCACAGACGAAGATACTAGTTCAGCACCTGCTTGATCTTGGAATTGTCATAAACTCCAAAAAGAGCGTGCTGTACCCAGTCCAGACCATCGTCTTTCTGGGGTTGGCTCTAGACTCGAGATCATTCACCGCCAGCTTGTCGGCTGATAGGGTGAATACTCTGAGTTCCTGCCTCGCACATTTTCGCCTTCACAGCACGGTTTCGTTTCGGCTGTGCCTCCGGCTGCTAGGGCTCATGGCCTCAGCGATCCTGGTGATTCCACTCGGTCGCCTGTACGTGAGAGATTTTCAGCGCTGGGTGGCTTCGCTCGGACTGAACCCCATGCTTCATGGGGGTCGCAGGGTGATGGTCATGGCAGAATGCATGATGGCCCTGCGCCGTTGGAAGCATCCATTGTTCCTCATGCAGGGGGTGCCCATGGGGGCCGTCCTGTCACGGAAGGTGGTGACTACGGACGCAAGTTAAAACATAAGTTAAATAAATAAATAAAACAGAGCATGCATTCATCCTTTTTACACAGGTTTCTCGTTTTCTGTCTCTTTACTTCCTCTCCCCATAAATCTTCCTCTGTCTCTCTCCGTCACATCAACATTAACATTGCAGCTCAGGTTTTGTGATATCTGGGTGTTTTTTTTAGGTGAAGACGGTCATGCACACTGAGAGTCTAATAAAATGTGCTCCATAGAAGGAGGACATGCTACAGCGATTTAACCCTCTGGGGTCTTTTCAGATGTGGTTGACTGAAGAGGCACTCAGCTCATCAACACATTATGCTTGCAGTCAGTCACCACTATGTCTTAGTGTAAATACTGAGGTGTGACGGCTGCAGCGTGAGTCTTCCTGCATTAACCTTTTGAATAAATCCATCAAGTAATGTAGGGGTTTGCTTAAAGGATTGGATTTATCTCAATGTATCCAGAGTATTTTGTCTTTGGTTTTAATGTTGACTTACAGCATGGCTTGGTGGTCTCCAGTACGTCTGGGTAGCTTTATCATAGTGCTGCACCCGTTTGTCTGTCGGCCTGTCAGCCTGTCGTGGTGGAGCTGTAGCCCTCTGGTGGTGGCATCTGACCTGTCGCCCTTGATAGGACTAAGGTTAGAGGGATAGAAGAAGGAAAAGGAATAAAGGAATAAATCTATCTCTACTTAGAGAATCATGTTAAAATTTAATGTACAGAATTGAAGCTTGCAGCAGCTGATCAGACAACTGTCATGGTGAATGTGGGACACGATTAAAACCACTCATGCTTTGTGTTTAGACAAAGTACATTTGAAGGAGTTTTTAATGACAGACAGCTGTTTTTTTACACCCAACATCATAAAATATAAAATCAAAAAACTATTTTAAAGAAATTACCCCTCTATTTCTTGGCTTGGGTTCAATTCTTGTGTATCCAGTGTTTTTACTTCATGTATCAGTAGAAATTCTTGTGATAGTTCTACACAATAAATATACCTAGGTTTAAAAGTCCTTTTTTATTATAATTAATCTTTTTTTTTATCTTTGCATTGTAGGAAACAACATGCTTCTATAGATCAAAGCTTAAAGGGATACTCCCCCAGAATGTGATTTTTTTTTTGTCTGTTGCCATATACAGACAATCGATGTTATAGGATAGACAGACTAGGAAAAATCAAGTTGTCATATGTCACCCTCTAGTGTCCTCCTCGTGTACTGTCTTGTGTCTTGTTTAAACCCTCTGCCTTCTGTCTCCACAGGTGAAATCCATTTGTTATCCTGCCACCTGTGTCTCGTCTTGTCATCACCTCCCTCTGTATTTAAGCGTGCCTGTCTTGTCAGTGTTTGTTGGATCCTCGTCGTGTTTTGTCCTAGTCAGTGTTTTAAATTAAAATCCTTTGTACCAACCTGTGGTTTCCTCCATCTGCGTCTGGGTCCTACATTCAACCCTAGTCCATGACACAAGCCAGTGTTACCATTACATTATGATTTAAATAGAATACTTTGGTAGGAGGATCTTTTGAGTCTGCTTTATTATCAAGCAGGACTTGGAAATCTGCTCTCAGTCTTTGAGACTCTTCTTTCTCTGCTGTCACTACTTTAGACTTACAGTCTTATCTGAAACAGACATCCTCCCTATCACATACCACCTCCATTTTTCTTCTTGACTCTTATGTTTCATTCAGTCAGGTCTTACCGACTTCAGTCTCAGAGCAGTATCTAACACCTCCTGGTGACCTGATTTTAACATTGTTTCTGAACTAATCCTGGGGACAAACACACGTCTCATTTGAGACACAACAGGAACCAGCCGAGTCTAAAGCTTTTTGCTGTAATTGCTATTTTCAAACAACCAAGAACATAGAGTTGTCCTCACATGAACTCCCAGACCTTTGTTTAGTTCTTTGTTGCCTCTGTTTGTTAGACCTCTGCTGCAAAAACATCAGAGCAGGAGAACATATAACAGCTTCAGATTCCCTCTCAGTCTGGATTCCCACAAGTAGCTTCAGCACAGAATCAACGGAGTCAATTTGATTTTCTTCTTCTATCCCTCTGCACTTTCATTCCCGCAGCCTCTACACTCATTAAAGCCAGCTACAGATCTGAAAGCGTGCCCTGTTTTCTTTTTTTAATTCTCTTTGCTTGTTGGGTGTTGAGTGTGCAGCAATAATGCATGGTGTGAAGGACCAGCTGTGGGTCGGTGTTAATTCTAATTGGACAGATATTGTGTTGTAGATAAGCTGGTGGACAGGCCTGGCTTTGACATTTTGGTATTTCTCAGTATGGTAGGGATTTGAATAATGTCAACCGGACATTACTTATTTTTTTTTTTTTTGGGGGGGGGGGGCTAACAAGGGAACACTAATGAATGTTAGAGTGGAAAATGAGACAGTCAAAATCAGACAGTCAAAATCAAACAGAATGGATGTTGTTTGCAGGCAGGAGTAACTGTGCACATGGGAGTCCAGGATAATGCCCACCAGATGAATTCCCACCAACGATCAACGGCGCTACAGGTTGTGTTTTTGGACCATTAGGAAGCTAAACTGTGGGAATGTCAGAATGCATGCAATGACCTCACAATCACTTGTCTTTGATGCCTTCTTTGTGTAGCATACATACAATGACTTAGTGAAAGAAGAAAATAATTGAAAGCATCCAGATTATTTTATTTTGACATCTTTTTACAAAATACCCCACAAAATTTCTGTCTTTAAAAAAACAAACAAACTTGAAGACGGTGTGAAAAGGGTCAGGGCAGAAGCTTAAGTTTATAACACCCACCCTGAAATAATTTTTACCTTATGCTAGAAATAACATACCATTACCATAGTTACTGCAAACAATTACAGGATTTAAGAAACCAAACTACAAAACCCTTCCAGTATTTGATCTAGTATCTGTAATTACAAAGTTAGCCTCGTTATTGGGAATCACCTCAACAACCTTCATCTTTACAGTGTAGCGTAATATAACCTGATTTTATCGTTATAGTACGGACACACTTCTACAAGGTTATCAGCTTAGTTTTGTCGGTTTTATGCTAAGCACTGTTAGCTACCTTCACTCAACTGATGGTTATGCAGGCATTCTAGATTCTCTTTGATTCAAAGGGAGACCTACGCACGTATATTTGAAAGGTATAACCCAGAAGCTGACTTAGACTTCAGTTATTTTATTAAAGAAAACAGATTGAATAAACAGACAGATGTGAGGTAGGTAGTTGCATCTTAAGAGATTCTTCTGATGTTATTAAGCTGAGAGTTAATGACGAGAGCCCGTGATATGTTATTATCTAGGGATCTCGGCTAGAAAGGAGGGGAGCTGAGCTAACTGGATCGAGTGTTATTTATCAATAGCCTCGGTTTTACCAGGTCGGGTTGGTACCTGCTAAGACCGCTCCAGATCGCCTCGGCGTGAGATAGGGGTGGAGGTTCGTCGGTGTGATCGTTGATCTGACGAACCTCAGAGTTATCCCCGGTGACGTGACGTTACCGCAGGCACGGAGGAGTCTGTCGAGCCGGTCTAGCTGGTCCATGATCGGCTGGTGTAGAGGCTAACCGGCTTTCCCATGGCAGGTGGAAAGAAGCAGACAGATGGTGTCTGGCTTCTTAGCCGGAGCAATGTTCTCGACCGGTGAGGCTGGCTACTCACGAGCTCGGTCGGCACCCGAGGCCTTCCGTGTAGCGGAGGAAAACGGAGGCCGTGTTCTCTCGTCGAGGGGTTGACGAGAACTCGTGAAGACTCTCGGTAGCTTCCAGGCAGGAAGCTGACAGAGGGCACTTTGGACGCGTGGTCCAATGGGGAAAGAGTTACCAAGTCACGTGATTCTCGTCATTAGAAACCCAGGAAGTTTAATGGATTACTAATATGTTTTAACCTTTTAGCAAAAGTAGAAATCATAAAATAATACTGATGCAACATCAACATTCATGAATACTGGAAGAAAATGAATTAATCACCTTAAGACATTTCTGGACAGTGGATTAAAAGGTAGTGTCTTTTTTAGAATGAGACATCAAAGAGTTCTTAAGTTTAATTATTAATTAAAGGAAATCTTCTTAGTCTTCCGACACGACCGGTCCTGGAAGGAATGTTGATTCAGGTTACAACATAATAAAAGAGTCATTTTAATTCAAGTTATTAGGAAAAAGATGAGTTATTGTGGTGGTGAACCAGATGTCAGAAATCAGAGATAGTAACGCTTTGCCAGCGCTACAACAGGAAACCTGCCTGACTGGAGGAGCTGGTAGCAGATATGTGGAAGTGGTTAGAATAGATTAGATTTCTTTAATGACCACGCAGCAAGCTGGTGGAATTTGTTGCCAGTATACAAAGCAGGTTCCAACAATATATATACAGTGGGGCAAAAAAGTATTTGGTCAGCCACCGATTGTGCAAGTTCTCCCACTTAAAATGATGGCAGAGGTCAGTAATTTTCATCATAGATACACTTCAACTGTGAGAGACAGAATGTGAAAAAAAATCCATGAATTCACATGGTAGGATTTTTAAAGAATTTATTTGTAAATTAGGGTGGAAAATAAGTATTATTTTTCAGTATTTGAGTATTTGAGCAGTGGAGTGAGAGAGGGATGGGCGGAGACGGGCGATGTTACGGAGGTGGAAGAACGATGTCCTGGTGATGTTATTGATGTGAGATCTGAAGGAGAGGGAGGAGTCAAAGATGACGCCAAGGTTGCGAACTGTAGAGGAGGGTGTGACTGTGTGACCGTCGATTAGGA
The DNA here is from genome assembly GCA_006937965.1 of Callopanchax toddi. Lineage (NCBI taxonomy): Eukaryota > Metazoa > Chordata > Actinopteri > Cyprinodontiformes > Nothobranchiidae > Callopanchax > Callopanchax toddi. Next base: position 19,777 of record SSNR01000746.1, on the reverse strand, counting down.
GGGAGATATTTTGAGCAGAGGATAAGAGGGATTTGGGACCAGTGATGATGAGTTCAGTTTTGTTGCTGTTGAGTTTTAGAAAGTTGGTGTCCATCCAGTGTTTTATGTCACCCAGGCAGCCTGTGATGGTGGAGAGAATGACTGGGGTGATGGATTTGGTGGAGATGTATAGTTGTGTGTCGTCAGCGTAGCAATGAAAATGGAGTCCATGTTGGCGTATGATGTGTCCGAGGGGAAGCATGTAAAATATGAAGAGGAGGGGCCCCAGCACCGAGCCTTGGGGATGCCGTGGGTGACAGGGGCTGTGTTTGAAGTGCAGTTGTTGACGGAGACGTAGTGGTGGCGATCTGAGAGGTAGGAGGTGAACCAGTTGAGTGCTGAGCCTGTGATACCAATGGATGAATGAAGACGGTTGAGGAGGATGGAATGGTCGATGGTGTCAAAGGCTGAGCTGAGGTCGAGGAGGAGGACAATGGTGAGGGAACCGGAGTCAGAGGCAATCAGGAGGTTGTTGGTGACTCTTAATAAAGCTGTTTCAGTGCTGTGGTGGGTACGGAAACCAGATTGAAATGTTTCAAAAAGCTGGCAGGATTGTAGATATTGCTGGAGCTGAGTGGTGACTGAACGTTCCAGGATTTTAGAGAGTAGTGGGAGGTTGGAGATGGGTCTGAAATTGTCCATAATGTCTGGGTTCAGACCAGGTTTCTTCAGGATGGGAGTGATGGAGGCAAGTTTGAGAGACGGTGGGACAGACCAGTGGTGAGGGAGGTGTTTATGATGTCGGTGATGAGAGGGCTGACAGCAGGGAGACATGCTTTGATAAGGGGGGATGGGATGGGGTCCAGATGACAGGTGGTGAATTTCATGGAGGAGAGGAGCTTGGTAGTGTTGGATGGGATGAGAGGTGTGAAGGTAGAAAAACTGTGTGTAAGTGATGGACTGAGTTTGGGTTCTGAGGTAGAGCAGGCAGACGGAGAGGAGGCAAGCTGGCTGTGAATGGATGTAATTTTAGAATGGAAGTGGGTCAGGAAGTCATTGCATTTGAGTGGTGTGAAGGTGGTGGTGATGTTGTCCTTAGGTCGGGATAATTTACTGAAAACAGAGAATAAGGTGCGGGGGTTGGAGGAGTTGGAATGGATTATGTCAGAGTAGAACTTGGAGCGGGCGTTACTGCAGGCTGTTTTGTACATTGTGGTGTGGTGTTTGAGGATTTGACTGTGAACAGTGAGACCGGTTTTTTTATATAGGTGTTCCAGTTGTCGTCGTTTTTTCTTTAGAGCGTGGAGTTCCGGGGTGTACCAAGGAGCAGACTGGGAGAAGGATACAGTTAGTGTCTTAGGGGGGGCTAGCTGATTCAGGCAGGTGGAGAGAGTGTGGTTGTAGAGGTCAACAAGGTCAGAGGGTGTGGGGTCAGGAGGGAGCAGGGAACTGGAGACAGCATCAGATATGGAGGATGAGAGAGTGGTAGGAGACAGAGACTTTAGATTTCGGATGGTTATTGTACGTTGTTGTTGTTTGGGCTGGGGGATGGGAATGTTCAGGTCCATGGTTATGGCCATGTGGTCGGAGATGGTTAGGTCGGTAAGTGAGAGGTTCTGAATAGTCAGGGAGGATGAAGTACAGACCAGGTCCAAGATATGTCCTTGTCTGTGTGTGGGGGAGTTTGTGTTGAGTCAGATTGAAGCAGTTTAAAATGTCCAAAAAATCTGATGTGAGCTTAGATGTAGGAGAGTCAAAATGGATGTTGAAGTCCCCTAGGAGGAGAACAGAAGGTGAGATGGAGGAGAGCTGAGTAAAAAATTCACTGAAGTCTGAAAGAAAGGTTTGAGTCCTTTTGGGGGGGCGGTATATTATGGCGACTATTAGTGATTGAGATCCGGGAAGTCTGAAGACCAGGTGTTCAAAGGATGGAGCAGGGGGTATGGAGATGGGGCGCAGGGTGAGGTCCTCGCGATGGATGACGGCGATGCCCCCACCCCGGCCTTCTGAGCGGGGTTTATCCAAATAGCAGTATCCTGTGGGGGTGGTCTGGTTTAGTGTGAAATAGTCCATGGGTTTGTGCCAAGTTTCAGTGAGAAAGAGAAAGTCCAGTTTATCGTCTGTTATGAATTCGTGCAATATTTGGCGTTTGTTATTGAGAGACCTGGTGTTGAGTAGGGCAGATTTGAGGTGCTTTTGTTGTGAAGTCCTTGGGGCGGAAGTCGGCACAAGCAGGACACTATTATTGGTCATGTGACCAGAGCTCGGATGACGTAGACGGATGTTTTGGAGCCGTTGAATGGAGGAGCGGGAGCTACGGTCGGACCAGAGCGTGGGAATGCGGTTATCAGATGAGAAGTTGTAGACAAACTTGCGACGGGAGCCTCTGTGGATGTAGGGGCGACGTCGGAGAAGTCCATGCTGTGAGATTGTAGTGAGGAGGTCCGAAGATGGAGGTGCACGGTGGTTGAGCCGAAGGAGCTGCAAGGGTGCGTACCGTGGGGCCATGGACGGCAGGATAGCGGAGAATGGAGGCCACAGAGGGGCCAGGAGACAAGCCAGCCACATCCAAAGCATCACAGGTGAGAGGCTCGATGCTTGGTCCGGACTGGCCTCGGCGGAGTGAGGTGAGGTAGCTTCACACGGGCGTCGGAGAGAAACCACGCCAAAAAAAAGACTTAAAAGGCTAAAAAAGGCTTAAAAAACAAAAAAAGACTTAAAAATATACGGTCTGGGGGTGATACTGCACCAATATCAGGTAGGAAAAGCAGCAAAACAACTTAAACTTTTAGTCGGACGGAGAAGCGGCAGCCAAACGCGCCAGCGTCCTCTCACGTCCTCCTCATTTTGCCTAGGAAACTGCCACTGCTGCACTCCGGTACCTGTCATGACCAGGTGAGGATTGGGACGTAGACCGACTGGTAAATCGAGAGCCTTGCTTTCTGGCTCAGCTCCCTCTTCACCACAACAGACCGGTTCAGCGTCCACATCACTGCAGACGCTGCCCCAATCCGCCTGTTGATCTCCCGCTCCCTCCTTCCCTCACTCGTGAACAAGACCCCAAGATACTTGAACTCCTCCACTTGAGGCAGGACCTCTCTCCCGACCCGGAGATGGCAATCCACCTTTTTCCGGTCAAGAACCATGGCCTCAGATTTGGAGGTGCTGATCCTCATCCCAGCCGCTTCACACTCGGCTGCGAACCTCCCCAGCAAGAGCTGTAGGTCAGAGCTCGATGAAGCTAGGAGGACCACATCATCTGCAAAAAGCAGAGACACGATTCTCCTGTCACCAAACTCCAGCCCCTCCACACCACGGCTGCGCCTAGAAATCCTGTCCATAAAGGTTATGAACAGGACCGGTGACAAAGGGCAGCCCTGGAGGAGTCCAACCCTCACTGGGAACAGGTCCGACTTACTGCCGGCTATGCGGACCAGACTCACACTCCTCTGGTACAGGGACTGAATGGCCCTTAACAAAAGACCATCAACCCCATACCCCTGGAGCGCCCCCCACAGGGTGCCCCTGGGGACACGGTCATAAGCCTTCTCCACAAAACACATGTGGATTGGTTGGGCAAACTCCCATGACCCCTCCATCACCCTAGCGAGGGTAAAGAGCTGGTCCACAGTTCCACGACCAGGACGAAAACCACATTGCTCCTCTTCTATCCGAGATTCAACCATCGACCGGACCCTCCTCTCCAGTACCCTGGAGTAGACCTTTCTAGGGAGGCTGAGGAGTGTGATCCCCCTATATTTGGAACACACCCTCTGGTCCCCATTCTTAAAAATGGGAACCACCACCCCACAGGCATCCCACACTGCCACTCCACAGGAACTGCCCCCGATGACCACGCAATGTTGCAGAGACGTGTCAGCCATGACAGACCTACAATATCCATTGCTTTCAGATACCCATCTCATCGACCCCCGGGGCTCCGCCGCTGCGTAGTTGTTTTTGACTACCTTAGCGACTTTGTCCCAGAGATTGGACAGTCCGTCCCCAGGTCTCCCAGCTCTGTTTCCTCCTCGGAAGGTGGGATTGAGGAGCTCCTCAAAGTATTCCTTCCACCGTCCAACTATAGCCCCACTTGACGTCAGCAGCTCCCCGTCCCTACTGTAAACAGTGTGAGCAAGTTGCTGCCTTCCTCCCCTGAGGTGCCGGATGGTTTGCCAGAACCTCTTTGGAGCCAATCAATAGTCTTTTTCCATGACCTCGCCAAACTCCTCCCACGCCTGAGATTTTGCCTCGGCAACTGCCACCGCTGCACTCCGCTTGGCCCTCTGGTACCTGTCTGCTGCCTCTGGAGACCCACAGACCAGCCACGCCCTGTAGGCCTCCTTCTTCAGCCTGACGGCTCCCCTAACCTCTGGTGTCAACCAGCGGGTACGGGGGTTACCGCCACGAGTGGCACCGGCTACCTTGCGACCACAGCTAGCAACAGCCGCCTCAACAATCGCAGAGCGGAACAAGGCCCATTCGGACTCAATGTCCCCCACTGCTCTCGGGACGCGGTCGAAGCTCTGCCGGAGGTGGGAGTTGAAGACCATCTTGACAGGCTCTTCTGCCAGGCGTTCCCAGCAGACCCTCACTATGCGCTTGGGTCTACCAGGTCTGCATGGCATCTTCCCCTGCCATCTGATCCAGCTCAGCTCCGCTCCTCTCTTCACCCGAGTGTCCAAAACATACGGTCTCAGGTCAGATGATACAACTATAAAGTCAATCGACCTGTAACCTAGGCTGCCCTGATACCAGGTGTACCGATGGGCATCCTTATGTTCGAACATGGTGTTTGTTATGGCCAAACTGCGACTTGCACAGAAGTCCAATAACAGAACACCACTCAAATTCAGATTGGGCGGGCCGTTCCTCCCAATCACGCCCCTCCAGGTCACACTGTCATTGACCCCAACATACAGGCAGAGAGTCTTGGGGCTAACAGAAAGCCCACCCCAGCCCTCCGCCTCTCACCCGGATCAACTCCAGCAAAGAAAAGTGTCCAACCCCTCTCCAGGACTTGGGTTCCAGAGCCAACGCTATGTGTCGGGGTGAGCCCGACTATATCTAGCCGGTATCGCTCAGCCTCTTCCACAAGCTCCAGCTCCTTCCCCGCCAGAGAGGTGACGTTCCATGTCCCGATAGCCAGTTTTCCTGTCCGGGGATCGGACCGCCAAAGCCCCCGCCTCGGTCTGCCACCCAATCCACATAGCACCGGACCCTTCATGCTCCTCCTGCAGGTGGTGGGTCCACAGTTGGATGAGCCCATGTATCCGGTTCGGGCTGGGCCCGGCCGGGCCCCATGGGCGAAAGCCCGGCCACCAGGCGCTCATCCACGGGCCCCAACCCCAGGCCTGGCTCCAGGGTGGAACCCCGGTAACCCTCCGGGCCGGGTACTCGAACTCTTTGGTGTTCTCTTCATAAAGGGTCTTCTGAACCGTTCTTTGTCTCACCCCTCCCCTAAGACCAATTTGCCATGGGTGACCCTACCAGGGGCACAAGTGCCCCAGACAACAAAGCTCCTAGGATCGTTAGGGCACTCAAACTCCTCCACCACGATAAAGTGACGGTTCACCTGCTGCTCTGTTGTTTTGACACTTTAGTTATTTTGTTTGACATGAAACCCAAAGTTTCTTTCTCAGCCACATTGGTACTTCAAATGATTTCCTCAGATGGTTATGGAAAAAAGACTTTCACTGGTTGTAACATGAGCTGAAAAGAGTCCGAATACCTCATCAGGACAAAAAATAGTTTGAAACTGAAGGTTTTTGTGACTTCTCTCAGTGAATAACAGTTTTATATGGGTGGATGTTTGCTTATTTCTTTGATATTTTTAGGGTTGTTGGAGCTCAGTGGTATCACATCTTCACAGCAGCCATATTGTCCCCTGCATTTCAAATAATCCATCCATCCATTTTCTGTAGCCGCTTAATCCTCCACAGAGGGTCGCGGGGCAGCTGGTGCCTATCTCCAGCGGTCAATGGGCGAGAGGCGGGGGACACCCTGGACAGGTCGCCAGTCCATCGCAGGGCCACACAGAGAGGAACGAGACAAACAACCACACACCCACTCACACCTAAGGACAATTTACCAGCCCAATTAGCCTGACAGTCATGTCTTTGGACTGTGGGAGGAAACCGGAGTACCCGGAGAAAACCCACGCACGCACGGGGAGAACATGCAAACTCCACGCAGAGAGGCCGCAGAGCCGGGACACGAACCCATGACCTCCTTGCTGCGAGGCAACAGTGCTAACCAACTGCGCCACCATGCAGCCATTTCAAATAATGTTCAACTGAAACACATCTGCAAACGATGTGATGAACATGAAGTGAATGACCAGCTAAATGCTATCAGCACAGGAGAGCTACATGAAAGCAGGAGATGAGGGTGTGTTGGTATTCCACACCTTTCCCTGACATTCACAGTCTGTGGGCCTTGATCATTTACATTTTTTCCATTTCATTTAAATGACAGTTCTGAACCTCTTCTATACAGAATGTTTCTGAAATGTGTGAAATAAGTGCACCTTATCATAAAGACAAGCCTATATTTCTGTCGCTGGCACTGCTAGTTTAATATTTCATAACTGCAAAAAATATCCTCACAAGGTAACAGTAAATAAAAAAGCAACTAATGAAATTCTTCATGTAGTTTCTGCCACCATTGAGCAAAATATTGAAAAAAGTTTATCTTCTTTCTGACATGTTTTCCTTTTTTTATTTGAGTCAATGGTTGTAGGAGCAATTATTGTACTTTAGGGTGAATTACGGGTCTGGTAACCGGAGGGTCACCGGTTCAATCCCCAGCTCTGGCTGGGTTAGATTGTCGTTGTGCCCTTGGGCAAGACACTTCACCCAACTTGCCTGTGTGAATGTGAGTGTGACTGTGTGTGAATGTTGGTGGTGGTCAGAAGGGCCGATGGCGCAGAATGGCAGCCTCGCTTCTGTCAGTCTGCCCCAGGGCAGCTGTGGCGACAGACATTAGTTGTAGTTTATATGAGATATTATTATAATTACACTTTCAGTAAGTTAATAGAAACTACTAT
>SSNR01000746.1:0-12432 GCA_006937965.1 Callopanchax toddi | reverse complement strand
ATAATTTTTTTTTTTGTCTTGTTCTCAGGGGAGAACCTAAGGTTGTTGCTTGGTCCTCACATTTTCAATGCATTTTTTTTTTTCAAAGACCCACCTCACAAGAGGAACTAAATAAAAAGATCCGTATTTTCAACAGAAAATGAAGAGAAGCAGCACAACAAAATTTAGAGCACGTTCTAATAACATGACTGTTTCAAGCTCCGAAAACTAAACGTGACAATATCTGCTTTTCTAACAAACAAAACTTAATTAAATCACATATTTTTAAACCTTTACAAGAGTTACTATTTTAACTGTAAGGTTCTGTTACCCTACAGAACATCATCATCATCCTCACTCTCTTTCTGACTGTCTTCCTCTATTTCACAAACAGCAGAGGGTGTACCAGGCATACTCTCTTGTCTCTGGTTCAGTCTGCGGTTAGATGTTTGCATCCACAACTCAACTGCTGGATTTGGGTCAAAGGTCTCTGTGGTGAACTTGGACAACAGGATGTGCATTAGAGATGAGAGGCGAGAGTCTGATGTGCGGGATCTGTACTTGGTTTTTATTATATTCAAATGTAAAAATCCCCTTTCACATGCAGCACTGCTCAAGTGCTGCATGAAAACACTCTGTGCAGATGTGATTCAGGCTCAAGTTATCAGTTATTGCCGCCTGAATCTGGAGGCTGGTAACATTCTCCATATTTTCAGCAGTCTCATGTCTCCATGCAGACCATCTGATGTTGTGAAACTTTCCCAATTTGTCAAAAGTTATTCCTTTCTCCTCACATATCCTCTTTAGTTCTGCAGTTTGTGGTACGTGAGCGCATTACAGGGGGTACGTGGAAACATTTAAGATTTAATTTAGGCCTGCACATAGTCCACAGGTCCGCAAGAGAACCTGAGTTCATTCATGCGTTCCAGAACCAACCGCCCGAATGCACCTTTGCGGACCTGCGAGGTCCTTATGGGGAACCCTTGATCTGACGAGCTTCTTGTCCTGTTGCAGCGCAGTGACTGAGTGCTCACATGGCCTCTGAAGCTAGTAGACACACACGACAGGACCTCAGACCGACACACACACACACATGCACACAGCAACTCTAATGCGTGTGGCACCGCACCGGTAACGCATGGCTCCATTGACATGCACTGCAACACACACACAGCAATTCTAATGCGTGTGGCACCACACCAGTATGCACAGGTCCTTTGACGCATGCACGCACGCACGCACGCACGTGCTCACACACACACACACAATCACAGTACATCCGATCACCCCTTGTTCCCAGATAATGGTTATTGGACAGCATTCTGTGTCCTGGTAAAATAAAAAACAAGGTTCTGGAATGTGTTGAATAATAAACCCAGCTTTTGTCAATGCAAAGAGCAAAAAAAAGAGGCCTAAATAACAACTAGATGAAGGACAGACTAGAGTTAGACTGATTCAAAAGGGCTCCAGTGTTTTCAAACAAAAGGAGGTTTAGTCACTTTTTTATTTAGTATTTATTTTCAGATGTTTATTTGCTTTCATGGCCTGATTGTTTCTGAGCTCTATATAAATAGTGAAAAGAATCAAATGTTTGAGAACTAAATGTTGAAGTTAGGGAGAGTCAATGAAATGATTTCTGTTTAATAATGTTCTATGTATGTTCTATTTTTGAAGAATGTTCTATTTTTGAAGAATCAACACATTTGACTAACGGGGTACTTGTGGTCTGAGAAAATGGCTCAGGGGGTACGCGAGTCAAAAAGGTTGGGAAACACTGCTCCAGATCACACAGACTCACCATTTGTTCCTGTTGTTGTTTCAGCTGTTGACACTGCAATGTGAGATGAGCAATAGTCTTGTCTCGACTCTGCAGCTCCTCTCTGAGCTCCTGGACTTCCTTAATCAATGCCTCCATCTGAACGCACAAGCATACAGTGTGTTGCACTAATAGGAGACAACCTCAAACAGTGTGTTGTGTTTTGATGTGAATACCTCATCTAGAGAAGAGCACTGTAAATCCAGAGGAAAGCTTCTAACATGGGACACAGCGGTATTGTCTTCAGACTGCTCAAAAACATCTGCTGGAGAGTCTGTTTCCTCGAGCTTGAAATATAAACACACACACACACACACACACACACACACACACAGATGCAGAGTACAAAGTGAGCTGAATCAATTGCCTCAGGCATGCCTCAAAAGCAATATTTCACTATGGTGAAAGAATTTTACTCGTTTGCACACGCGCTCCAGTGACCCTGAACGACCCGCCAGCAGTACCACATCCCGGAGGCAAAGTATGTGATTGATCATTCATAAACCGTCCCGACTTGCTTAAATAAGTTCAGCTCTATTTTATATTATACAGGCTTCTATCATCTTGGACTTACCAACCAATTAAAATCTTTGCATGGTTGATAAATGAAGTAATAGATGGACTAAAAGAAAATAAATAATAAGTCAGTCGCATTTGGTCAAAAATCTAAATTATTGCTTGTAATTTCATATTTTATGTTGCTAGGTGTCACAAAAGCGTATTACATTTTTATCATTCTAACACTCGGCCGACTTGCTTCGGCACCACGTTCCACCTGCTGCTCATTAAAGTTACAGTGAATTATTCAATTAGATTCTGCAAAAATAAAGTATGTGCTGGGTGTCTAACTCTTAGACAGAACTGGGCTCGTTTCACGTCGATGCTTTGAGCTCAGTCATTTATTAGAATAAAATAAATAACCCAGTTAGTTAAATAAACATTTTTCTTTGTGAGGGTTCACATTCAAAGTGTTTGACTAATTGCAAACGGATCTAAATGAAATATTAATAAAAAGCCAAATACAAATATCAATATCTGTGCAGCAGTGGGTAAATAAAGTCAAATCATTTAAGCTAAATTACTTTTATGGATTCGTTTTTTCAGCAGGCTGAATGCATACAGATTTAATGCAAAAGCAAGACAAACCTCTAGTAGGGTTCTGAGTCTGAGCAGCTGATTGCTGAGCAGACTGCAGTCCTGAGTCATGTGTTCCAGCATTAGTTCATCCAGCGTTGGCCTGAAGCCACGTTGCCTCCCTTCAGACTGGATGAACCGTGGAGACGTCCTCGGACCCCTGAAACCATTGCAGTTCTGGAAGACTCGAGTCCTGGGAAAGAATCCAGGATTTAGTGTTTTTTATGTTTAGGTATTTGTAGCTGTTGTTTTACTTGTGAGACCAACCAACCTGCCCTCACTGTGAAAGTGGTCAGAACCACCCCACCGGTGCTGTTTACGTCTCTGTCCCTGTTGATTGGCTCGCTCTGGACGCTCAATGTAGGACATTCTGTCAAAGTCTATCATAGGATAATTTAAAGCAACAGTAAGACAGCAAGAAGAATTGAAAAGAAGATAAAATCTAATTAAGAAGGGGTAAATATACTTCTAATGGTCTGCAAATAAACTTTTACTTTGAAAAACAATAAGAATCCACAGCATATTAGGCTGAACATAGAAGGTTACACGAAAGTAATTTTTTTAGTTCTTCACTCAGTGGAGTTCAGCTGTGAAATGAAAAGTGACAACTACCAGAGCGTGATCTCTAAAAGATCAGAACAACTTCAGTTTTCAATGTCAGATACTCAGATTCTACTAAAAACTGAAAAAAAGTTGAATCCAGTCACTTCAGCAGGGCTGTTTAAAAATACTTTACCGAGAAAATCACCTCAGAGCACAGGAGCAGACACTCTGTTCTGCAGGAGGAGCCGTTATATTCCTGGAAAAACGTTTGTGCCCCAATAACTTTTTTTAAGTTCAGAAAAACTTCTCAAAAAAGTAAAACAAGCTGAATATGTTCCAACTGGACAAGTCCATAAATGCAGATGAAGTCAAACGGCGAGTGGAGGAAAATGACTCCTTGTCTTGTCAGTTGATGATCTGTTAAAGGGCCAAGGAGAAAGTCAGCCCAGACCGTCTGCCCTGTTCTGTGTTGACAGCCTTGTTTTTCTGGGAACACCCTAGGAACTGGAGCTGGGGGGAGAGAGAGAGGACTGTGCTGGGGAGGAAGAGTGAGGTGACTGGTTGACATCCAAGCTAGGAAGTAACCAGCTGAGAGAATGAATCTGAGGCCTCTCCTCCTTCAAGGGAGCAGACAGCTGGATAAAAACACAACATCAGTCAGTCCTCTTCTGTTGACCTCTGTCCCCTCCTGTTTCATGGTTTATGTCTTTAAATAAAACGTCCTTCATTTTACCTCACCTCACCTTTATCTGGACTCTGTGTCCTGCTTTTTGCCTCTCAAACTCAACCCATGACGTAGAGAGCTATTAATATGGCTGCTACCCGAAAAGGAGAAGGGAGGGATGACACTCTAATTCGCATTCCTTTAGAGTGAACATTCCCCTCCCTCTCACCATCTCCTTCTCTCACAAACAAGGAGATCAGTGTTTACAGATGCTGCAATGCTTCAATTTCTAGGTTAATTAAAAACAGCAAGACCCTGAAAAGATGTTTAATCCACTTTAGGGTCACTCTTTATAAGCTGGACTTGAAAACAATATATTCTAAACACACCTGCAGTGTTCGCGAAAACTTTTGAGCAACGCCTGCCAAACCTGGCAGTAAGAGTAACAGTGAGAGTATACTCAGGCAGGACCTTTTTGACTCAAGTAGGACAATGTCCTCACGTGCTACAGATCTGTATCATTTTAATAGTGGGTATTATAGTGACCTGATTAATATAGCGTCTTCCCACCGCCAATCAAGGCAGCCCGAAGCTCTGAACACAGTCAAATAGACAGTAAATACAATAATAAAACAGAACAATAGAAAAAAAACAACAGGCCAAGTATAAAAATATCTTCAATGATTAGTCTAAAACTCAATTAAAAGAACTGTCAGCAGTTTAAAAGACACTAAGAATGTGGTTTAAATACAGGCAACAAGAGGCAATAAGCACCAAGTCCTACACAACATCAGACCACCATAACACTGAGTCAGTCTGACTCTAGAGACCCAGGATGCTGCTGGTCTACTTTCACACAGGAATCCTGTTCAGTTTCACTTTTCTGTCAATCAGGATCTGATTATGGCATTTTAATGATTGAGCAGTATTTTATTAAGCTGTTAATATTGTTTATGCTCTAAATTACTTTACAGTCAGGTAGTTATTCAGATTTTTTATTTAAATTTTATATTTACCTGTAACTTTGCTGCTGGTGCATCTGAATTTCCCCACTGAGGAATAATAAAGGATTTCTATTCTATTCTATTCTCTCCTTCATCCCACTGTCCTCTTCAGAGGCTGTAACCATAACAGAATAATCCGTGGAGTTCTCAGATGATCCTCCTGTTCTCACTCCTTCATTCTTAAAACTTCTTTCTCTTGTAGTTTGGTTCCTCATCCTAAAGTAACCAGTTAACAGAGTTACTAGATCATATGGCTTTGTTTGGGGACGATCAGCAGCACTTTCAGGTGAAACCTCATCAGCTGTTCTGTGTCTCATCAGGAAGTAAACACGTCGGACATTAACGATGTGTTTTAATATTGTCCGACGGAACTGTGTTTGTTTGATCATTAAATAATGATGGACAAGAAAGAACGGACTGAATAAAAACTAAACCATGGTGGTTACAGTTCGTTTAGGAAGCTAATATTAGAGAAGAGAGAGGCCGACGCAGATCTCACGTCTGGTTCTGAATCTGAACGCTGCAACGTCAGAGAGTCTAGTACGCCTAGAAGCTCCAGCAGAGAATAAAACACCCCAGAACCTCCTAAATGATCGGAGGCAACAAAGTCTGCAGAAATAGTTTGACATTTCTCATCGGCACGTGAGCGAATGCGACAGGTGCATGCGCGAAAAGAAGCGAGCGAGTGAGAGGCGCGTGCCACGAGCAAGATAACGAGTCACGACAGAGAAAGAAAAGGAGAGAGAGATACAACTGGAGAAGCGGCATGCCGGACAAAGTGTCCGACGATTATCAGTTTTACGTCGGACAACTTTAAATTACGTCGGTAATGTCCGACGGTCCGGCGTGTTTTCGCAAACACTGCACCTGAGGGCTTTTCTAACAATACCTTCTCACTTTTGGACTTGAAACTATAATCTAAACTAAATTTCTAAGTGAAACAAAGTGATCTTATGAAACTACATGGGTCCTGACAGAACAAAGGAGGATTAAAGGAAGAAAAAGTATGCTGACTTTAGGGCTGCACAATTTTGGAGAAAATGAGAATCACGATTTTTTTGCTTAGAATTGGGATCACAATCTCTCACGATTTTTTTTCCAATATAAATATTTATTGACCTTATCTGCACATCAACTTCGTTACAGCTGAAACTGAACATAAACACAATAAATGTCTCTCTTGTCTTCTCTTACGTACACAACCTTTGAATCATTTTAACAATAATAACATTTTTGAACTTTGTCATTTGAGGGAGAAAGAGGGAGCACTTGTTTTCATGCAGGTTATGTCCCGGATCAAATACGGTACAATCGCCCTCTTCTTTTCTTTAAGAATTGTGTCATTTGGGAATGAGATTGCATACATGTCTGAATTGAGATCATGAGATCACGATTTTTTAACGATTAATTGTGCAGAGAGAGAATAAGGGGACGGCATCCATCAAACTCATTTTGACAGGTGCCACGCCCCCTTCCCCTGCCCCCTGACCAATCAGAGCGTGAACCTCCCCATAACCACGCCCCTTTCCCCACCCCCTGACCAGACACAGGGATTGGCTGTGTCTGAATTCAGGGGTAGGATGCTTATCAGGACGCATTTCGAGGCCGATGACGTCACAGCACAGCGACGAGTGCTGTCCAAATTCGAAGGATACTCATCCATGCATCCTCAAATGCGTCCTCGCTCCACCCCAATTTCAAGGATGGGTCTGGTGTATCCTCGCTGGCCAAGGCTATCCCAGGATGCTTTGCGTGCCGGCCGTGGGATTCTACCTTTTTTTTTATCAACTTTATTGAATTTACAACACAGGACACAGTTGGATTCTACTGGTTCAATTTTGCAGCAGTAGCAGAAAAAACCAGAGAGCAGTCCAGTTTTAAATGTCAGTTTCTCAAAATATTATAAAAAGCTTGTGTTTAGGAATTTTTTTGCTTATCTTTATATGAAGTTTAATAATAAAAATCTCTACAAAAGATGTTATTTTTCATGTAATTTAAGAAAAGAAATCAATGTAAGCTAGCTTGAATGTTTTAAATGAAAGTTTAGGAAATAAGTCACCATAAAAGAGCTCAACGTGTTTCTTTAGATCCATTTTATCTGTTTTAGCCTGTCTGTCGGCGCTGTCACGGTTGCTAAGCGACTGGACTGAGGGGCGGGGATAAGTATGAGGCTAGACCGTCTGAATTCAGAGCCGCTTATTTCCGGTCTTAGCGGTCGAGCAAGGACCCAACCTAGGTAGACCAGCAAGTCCACGTCCTCAGAAGCGTCCTAACCCTGAATTCGAACACAGCTGTTGACTCCTCCCATAGCCCCGCCCCCTTTCCCACGCCCCTTGACCAATCAGAGCTTGGCCCCTCCCCGTAACCACGCCCCTGACCAATCACACGACATGACTCCTCCCATAGCACCGCCCCTTTCCCCGCCCAAAACCCACCCCTAGACCATGTGACTTTTAATCCCACCCCCCTTGATTTGTTTAATTTAGAAATTATATGAATAAATTAACCAATTAAAAAATAACTATAATAATCCAAATAATAAATGAACAATTAAATAATGTAAGGAATAAAATAATTAAGAATAATTCTGGCAATTAAAATAATAAATGAACAATTAAATAATTAAAGAGCCATGTTTTAAAAGTAATAACTTAAGAAAGGAAATAATTTAAAAATAACTATAATAATCAAAAATAATAAATGAACAATTAAATAATTAAAGACCCATCTTTTAAAAAACTAATAACTTAAGAAAAGAAATAAATAATAAAAAAATAACTATAATAATCAAAATAATAAATGAACAGTTAAATAATGTAAGGAACAAAACTATATTGTTCTTACCTCTGAAACTTATAAAATGATGAATAAAAACAATGAATGAATGTTAAGTAGCACATCCCTTTTCCCCCCGCCCCTTAATCCTTGTGACTTTTAACCCATCCCCTCACGTTGTTTAATTTATAAATTATATCAATAAATTAAATCATAAAAAAATAATCCCAAAAATATATATATTTTTTTTTTTTTTGCTAAAAGCTAGTTTTCTTTTAATTTTATTCAGCCTACGTACATATAGGACAAAAAAAAAACTATACTTTTACTACTAAAACTATAATACTAGTTAAAATAAAAAAAATTGTTTCTTATTAAGTTAAAAAGGTCTTTTTCTAAACCGCAGTTGTCAACATTTTCTTTCTGGCAGGGTGAGATAAGACCGTCACGCCCCTCAGCCACAGCCAACATGAGCAGAGAGTCACTTTTTATCTTTTCTAAGTTTAGGTTACATTTGTGTATTTTGGATTTTCTCACTTGGCACAAACTTTAAAATCTCCCCTCTTCAGTCAAATGATAGTACTTGACAAGTTAAGTATTCAACTAGAGCATTGTTCCTCATTAAACACACACACACACACACACACACACACACACACACACACACACACACACACACACACACACACACACACACACACATCAACATTAACAAAGTAATAACAAAAAGAAGAATTATATGAAAATTAAATTAATAAGTAATGATCAGAACCTTACTTTATATGATAATATAATGAATAAACGGAGTAACTACAAAAACTTATAATGATGATAATTAAGGTTTAGCAAAATTATAGTTTCTTTTTTTTTTTGTATCTTGTAAAAGTTTTAAAATACAAACATTCTGTCTACACAAGCTGTAAGCATTATCTAACCCTTAAAAGAATAAAATACCGGGATAATATAACTTAAATTTTTTATTATGTCTCAACTTTTCTCTTCAGCTGAGAATACATTTTAGTTATTTTCAACACACACTGAAAGGTGGGGTCATTTTTTAGCTTTCCGACAACTGGTCATGTAAGATAAGCTGGATACAAATCGGTAAAATCCACAAACACACACTTTTGACAAACTCGCTTGTCACCAAAAAAGTAAACAAATGCTATAAGATTATAATCCTGCCAATAATCAGAGAGCACAGATTAAACATCCACGCGTGTATTTTCCCCTCCCGCTGAAGATTCCCCCGTCTCGCGCGCGCACATCAAACACCCGCGCGCGAAATTCTACTACTCGCGCTTGTATTTACCACTGGCGCGCATAATAATACTCCTCGCGCGTGCAGAATGAAGCTCTCATGAGCGTGAGTGTGGCTGACGCGCGCGCGCGCGCATGCTGCTTTGCTCTCGAGTGAATATTCTGCTCGCGCGCGGAAATTATTTTTGTCAGTTTGGAGGCGGGTACCAAGGATTCACCGGCCCTTACATGATTGGTTACTTTCAAAGAGAGAGGCGGGACTCCCAAATGTTTATCTCTACGACGCTGGTTTGGGCTAACTTTTTTTAAAAACTTTATTAACACGTCGCCAAAAATACAGAACATAGCGTCAATGGAGGCTAACTTTAGCCAGTTCAGGACTGCGGTGAGGATGGATGGAGTGGTGACTAAATAAAAGAACTGCAAGCAACAGTAGCAGAGCCAAAGAAGATATATTTAAGTAAGTAAATTTAAAGATAACCTTGGATATTTCTCAAGTAACTGCCTGGAAATGCCTACTTTTGTTTGAGTTGTCGGAGCTAGCCATAGACGCCACTTTGGCTAACTCATAAAGTCGCATGTTAGGTTTAGCTTTGATTAAAGTAAATGAAAAATACATCTACATAAACCATTCAATAAATAAGTTAAACGTTTTTGTGTCTGTAAAATTAAAGTGTTTTCGTTTTCACTGTTGTCCGTTTAAGAAAATGTATATTTCCCTTTTAAATTGCCGATGTTTTTATAATGCAACATTTAACACGACATTAAGGTTAAAATTTAAGAAAAATAATAAATGGAATTCAGAGGAATGAAACTTAAGTTGTAAAAATAATTTTATGGGACCGTAGATTTGATGAAACATGTGGCGTTTAGGCAGTGACTCTATATTGGCCCATATTCTCATCGAGGAACTGAATTATTAATAGAAATGTTATCAAAATGATCGAAACGTTTCTAGGCAGTAAAATATAGTGAATTACGTTCTATTTCTATATTTCTCCTTTACTTGCTGAGTAACCAAGTGTTGACTTGTGTGTGTCCAGTTGCCTACACTCAGCTTTGATGTTGCAGAATATTGGAACGGGAAAAAACAGGTGAGTTATGATCCAAACGCATTTTTATCCAAGTAGTTAGATTTCTTCATTTCAGCAGTGATGGTCATTTTTCTCTTGTCTTGCAGAACCAGGTACGTGATGCAGCTCTCAATTTGGTCTCCATGCTGAGAGCTGCTTTGAATACTCCAGTTCCAAATGGTATGATTTAGAACCTGGCTAATTCATATTTTCAGTACATTATGTTGTGTCAACCCAATGTCTTATTTAACAACAGTAATTGCATGAAGTAGTGACTAATGATGTTGAATGTTGTAAATGAAGTTCAGGGACAGAGCTCTACACAGCCATGGTCAGACAGTGGCAGAAGGCAGGCCATGCTACACCAGTCACCACTGCTAAATTCAGTTTCTGCACAGGCACCTTCAGAGAACGCTGTTCAACAAAACATGTCCAGGTGTGGATGTTATTTGTGAACGCCTATGAATGACACAGTTGGCTTAAGCTTTTTAAACTGTGAGATTCTTTAAAATGTGGCTTTTTTTCTTTCATCAAATGACAAAAGATTAATGAACAATAATATAATTAAGATGTGGACATTTAGAAATAAATTTGCAAATTTTAAAATGTTTATTTTATTTTATTATTTAATTTTTTTCAGATGCTTCACCAGGACTGTTCAAAGCCAGAAAAAATGGCAGACTTCTCTCGCTGTTGCCCATCAAAAGGACAAGAAGCACCAAAACAACACAAATCCAATTCTTCCTTCTGCACACAGCATCAGAGAAAAGTCCCAGACCTCAGATGAGCTGATGCTTTACAGGCTGGGTTGGAAAGAAGGGACAGTCAACGTACCAGAGGACGCTGACCATAAGAAGTATGTGACCTGCTATGAACTTATCTAGAAAGAATAAATTATGGTAGTATTTGGAATATGCACAAAGTAATGGCAATGCATAATGAAATCTAAAATCTGATGTGTTCAGACCATGTCAGAATTTCATGTATTTGCATTACTGTGATTCCCATTGATTTCATAACCATTTATGTATCAAACCTGCATGTTTTAAATCTGCAGTTGACTGACCTTCTGTGCGTGACATAAACAAAAATGTCTGAACTTGAGGAGGGCCTGGACGCTTCACAAAGCTACGGGTAAGAATAGTGTCTTTATGCTCTTTCTTTGTTTTTGTCAGTGAAATAAAGCCAGTCATGTTTGTTACAATTATAATAAGACATAAATGTGTCCAAATTAAGTAACTACCAAAGGTGGATCAGGCCAACGCAGGCTGTCACCTCAAGAGGAAGGATCCACTGGGTCCAGCCTTGTGAAGTCCTGGGGAGGTAAGGGCTGTCTCTACTGTATATGGAGCCCATCCAGCACACACTGGAGACTTCCCCTCTACCTCTCACAGCTCTGGAGTTCCTGGCCATGCCTAAAGCTCGCTGTGTGTCACATCATGTACCCAGGAGGTACAGCCTTTCAATGTAAAAAACAAAAGATTCTTTCCTTACTCCTTAATTGTTGATTTGGTGTGTAATAATAAATGTTCAGGTAGCTGTTGAATAATGAGGTCACTACCAGTATTTTACACCGAGTGCTCCAAACTGACTAACACATTAGAAACAGTTTTTATTCATTTTTAAAAGTATGTTTTATTTTATAGACTGTCTGATAATGACAATGTGCTTTTGGATGATGACATTAAAGGGGTAAGATAAATCATTTTGAATCTTTTTTTATCATTAGGAGATTTCATGTTATATATTCTCCATTTTTTACAGGCATCCAGTTTGGGGTCACCTGCCTCCATTCATGTGGACTCCTCACTTCTTCACAGTAAGGTCAGCATATTGAAACGTGTTTAGGTGGCTTGTTCTTATGGACTGTTTCATTTTTTTCTTGTCTTGCATTTTGCCACATTAGATAAAGTTATAAACGGTAAATACAAAGTAAACATTTTTATCCCAATAGTCAGGATACACTGGGGCCAGTCTGGTGTAAACCTCAGAGGTGACTAATACATTTCAGCAATGAGTTAGTGAGCTAAATAGAGTCTATCATAAATGTCTAGATTTAGTGCCACGAAGGTCACAATGTCCTAACGTGACTAAAATTCAACTGTGAACTCATCCTGAACATATAAAAGTGTCTCTGCAGTAAAGAAACAAATACTTGGGTTCTGGCTTGAGTCAACACAAATA
>SSNR01000745.1:98801-114584 GCA_006937965.1 Callopanchax toddi | reverse complement strand
CCAACACACCTGTCAGGCCCAGATCGACCGAGAGGGATCTCCGCTTTCTCGTCGACCTCCATCTGCCGGAAACGATCCAGGAACAAGGTCCAGTAATCCTCCATGAACTGGTAAAGCAGGCTACTTGATAAAGCTAACCCTATAACACTAGGTCGCTCATCCAAGTAACCTCTACACCTTATCCCTGATAACTAAACCCTTAAGCTAACTCCTTAGTCTTAATATCACACGAGACTCAAGTTCTAAACTCAGAAGATCAATTTAATAACATCTATCACTTAGTGAATGCTATCAACTTGCTACCTCAAATGCTAATCTGTTTACAAATGTTCGTCAGCTTTTATAATAAATATTGAATATATTTATTCCTGACTCAGCTTCCATTCGTCAACTAACAGGTACATAACTACTCACTGCGATTAATAGAACCTAGGATTACCTGCTTTTATCACAAACAGCTGTTCAAACCCAGGTTTCCGGAGCACACAGACTCCCGTCTAAACCCTCGGTAGCTGACAGTGAACCAAGCGGAAGGTGAGTAATAAACATAGCGTTTATATACACTATATGTGGCAAAACGACCACTTATTACCACTACATACACATGTCATATTCTGGACTGATTCCTTCAGTAAATCAGCTTGTTCTCCACTGTCGGGTGAATCCAGACCAGATCGGTAAACAGAAACTCTTCAGCCGTCCTGTAACTCCTCCACAGCTTCGAGGAGGCCGGGGTGTCTGATTTCGCGGGTTGGTGGTTCATCAGAACATCTGTAAGGGTGTGAGAGTTTGTCGGGGGTGTGTGGTGTCTGATGTGTGTGGAATTAGTTTATCAAAGTGTATTTTTGTGCATCAGCACGAGAAAAACACAGAAATGACGTCACTTTCTATCCATGCAGCTTATTGGATAAAAGATAATCACATGACGGTTCACGTTGACATATAATGTGTGTGTGTGGCGCTGTGAGCTGCACATCAGACAGATGAGCCGTCTGTCTGGAGAAAAACGCTCTTGTTTGCGCATTTTGTTTGTTTTTTACAACAAAAATAGCATCAAAACATGGCGCTCTGAGACATGTTCTGTGTGTGAGATTTAAGTCTAACTTCTCCCATTTAATATGCAACAAAACTTGTTTCTCTCTTAAGTGATTCCAGTTCTACACGCATTTGAACACAGATGTGCAAATGGGAGTGCCGGCGCTCCGGCCGGTCTTAAAGGGTTAAAGTGAACGTATAAAACTGTAAATGTGGGTGCGCCTAAAGCTGAGCCATGAAGAAATCAGAAGTGTGAATTGTTCCTTTGAGTGTAATCTTCTGCTAGTCTGATGTCAGTGTTGATGTCAGATCTGGTTTCGTTGCAGATCAGCTGAACTTCCTGCTTCACCAAAGATTCTTCATTTGCTCCGATTCCCAAGAGAATGAGCCTGGAGAGGAAGCTGCCTTCCCACCAGGAAAACCATGGTAACAGCCCGACTCCTCACTTCTTCATTTCATCCTAATAATACATTAGTAGTAGGACAATGTCCTGACGTGCTGCCGATCAGGATCTATGTAATAGTGGGTATTATAGAGACCTCTATGAGACATTAGATCAGAAGTACAGCAGCCTCCAGTTTCCTGTCAGCTCTCACGATCTGCATCATCATCACAATCATTACTGCACACAATCATTTACACAGTTTCTTTGTATGCACAAATACATCTGAGTGGTCCATTTTTACNCATTTACTAATATACTTACACATGTAGTACTTTTTCCTACTCAGTCTCCAGTCCAGATAAATGCAGAGGGCTGTGACAGGAAGGACATCTGACATAAAACGCTGCCAAATCAAACAGGAGAATCACAAGAAAGAAGTCCATACCAGCTGGTCGAGGCCCGGGTTACAACCACCACCACTGGTGCTGTCCACCTACAGGGTTCTGGTGGAAATAGGGCTTCTGTTGGTCAAGGAACGGGAGGAGGAAGGTGTGTCCGTAGACGGAGAGAGAAGAGTAAAAGCAAGACTTTAGGACTGAGAGTAGGGACTTTGAATGTTGGGACCACGGCAGGAAAAGCTAGAGAGCTGGTTGACAGGATGCAGAGGAGGAAGGTGGATGTTCTGTGTGTTCAGGAGACCAGGAGGAAAGGTAGCAAGGCTAGAAGTTTAGGAGCAGGTTCAAGCTGTTTGACCAAGGAGTGGATGGGGGGAGAAATGGAGGTGGAGTTATCTTGAAGGAGGAGTTCATTGGGGATGTTCTGGAGGTGAAAAGAGTGTCGGTCTAAAACTAGACATTGAAGGTGTGATGTCCAAAGTAGTTGGTGGTTACGCCTCACAGGTGGGTCGTGAGTAGAAAGAAGAAAGTCTGGATGGAGTTAGATGAAGTAATACCAGTTATCAGTCCGATACAAAGGTCATGTATTCATACTCATTAAAGTACCCAGTACTATGGAGCTGATACTATTTAACGTAGCATGATGCTAGGCTCTCAGTCGAGCTGCAGCAACAGATGAAGGAAAGAAGGACAGACGGTCAGGGTGGTTAGGATGGACATCTACTGACAAAGAGCAGAAGAGTGATGGAAGATGGAAAGAACACTTTGAAGAGTTGATGAATGAGAAGAACAGAAGAGAAAGATGAACAGAGGAGGAGACTGGTGTGGATCAGAAAGTATCAAAGATTAGTCAGGATGAAGTGAGGAGGACGTTAAAGAGGATGAAGAGTGAAAGACAGCTGGTCCTGATGAGAGACCTGTGGAGGTCTGGAAGTCTCTAGGAGAGGTGGCAGTAGAGTTTCTGACCAGGTCACTGAACCAGATCTTAGAGGGTGAGAGGAAGTCTGAGGAGTGGAGGAGAAGAGTGATGGGAGGAGTTTTAAGAACAAGGAGACGAGCAGAGTTGTGTCATGAGGAGCCTGTGTTCTGGTTGATATGGTTGATTTTTGTCCAAAGGTCAGTTCTTCAGTCAGAGTAGATTCTGAGGTTACAATACACACAATCAGATCTACACAATCTGCCCTGAGAGCTCTCAGGAAGATCAAGCTGCTGGTGTGGTTTTCTCTCTGCTCCATAGAGAGAGTCCTGACCATCAGCATCCTGGTGTGGTACAGCAGCAGCTCAGCAGCTGACAGAGACTCATTCAGACTGCAGAGAAAAGAACAAACACACACCTGCTGACCTGGAGGACATTCTCACTGCTGGCTGCATTGGGAAAACAACAAACATCCTAAAAGACTCAACCCACCCTACTAACATCTCTTTAAGCTTCTTCCATCTGACAAACCATACAGGGCCATAAAAACATACCACCAGGCTGCTGAACAGCTTCTACGCAAGAGCATCACTGAACTGAATACTGCTGCTAACAGGTCACACAGACAGTGATTCTGTGGGACAGTTGGTGAACTACAGCACCTTGTTTACATCTATGACCTCTGTCACCTTAAAGTGATAATATGCAACTTTTTCATATTTTTAAATCTTCTCCTTGAGCCAGTCTGTGCTAATCTGACCCTTTACAGAGTTAATGAAAAGTCACTTAGCCCCATCTGGTTATTACATCCAGAATACCACGATTGTAAAATCTCCGTCGCCGTCACGGTACTCAGGAAGTCACGTGTCTCACGAGGGTTAGGCTCAGTGGCGGCTGGTGAATTTTTTTTGGGGTGGGGCGTATTTTTTATTTATTTTCTTTACATTTTTTTTAAACTCTTTATTTTGTATTTTTCTTATTACAACACATTTTACAACAACAACCAAAAAACAGCGGCCATTACATCATATGTTTCAAAACAAAATTAAATATTAAAGTTGTTCCGCTTCCGTACTATTATATACAAGCCATTTGGTCCAGCGCTTAGTGTATATGTGTCCTTTGATACGTAAAAAGTAAGTCATCTTTTCCATTGAGTGTATCTCCTCTACAATTTCTTTCCATTGGTCAATCCGAGGTGGGTCAATCTTAAGCCAAGGCCGTGTGATAGCTTTTTTACATGCAATCATCAAAACTTTAAAAATGTAAGTATCGTCTTTTTGGACCACCTCACCAGGTAATAAACCTAACAAGAAAATCTTAGGATCTTTAGGGATGACATAACCCATTATCTTTCCAACAATTAAAAAAATACTGTCCCAAAATTGTTCTAACTTCAAGCAAGTCCAAAATATATGAGAATGGTTGGCGTTCTGATAACCACACTTCCTCCAACATTGCTGCTGTACACCCCTTTGTTTACTTATAATATAAGGTGTAATGAAAAACCTGACCAGATTCTTCCACTTAAATTCCCTCCATCTTCTAGAACTAGTAGACGTTTGTTGCGTCACACACATCCAATGCCAATCACTTTCTGACACTTCCATACACGGCTGTTTTTCCCATTTTGACTTAAAGTGCCCATGACATGGTTTTCCATGTTTTCTGACTTATCTATCATGTTGCAGCGTTGAGTTCTCACCTTCAACCTGCCAGAAAGAGCAAAAAACGGCGTCCATCTGTCTCCTAGTCCAGCCAGTGAGAAGCTCTTCCAGATTTCAGACCCAGGTTTCAAACAGTTTTTTTCACTCCAGCCCGCTATGAGGTCATAGTGATCCGGACTTGCTTATATGGTCAATTCTCCTCCCACATGCACGTTCACGACAACTGGAGCGAGGCAGTGCCGCCGCCATTGCCCATAGACCGTGTAGTGTTTAGTTTCAGTTTCGTTTCTCTTTCACGCGACGACACTGCCCCCTACTGGACACTGCCCCCTACTGGACACTGCCCCCTGCTGCAGCAGAAGTGTCAGGCTGCCAAATAAGGAGAAACCCAGCAGAACCGGAAGGCGGCGCTTTCTTCTGATCTCTGAGTTGCTCGTTAGGAAATAATTACAGCGTATTTTGAGTTATAATGGTGCAACGCTGATCTAGAGGCATCAAAGATTACACCTGTTTAATATAAAGTGATTTAAATATGGAGTCACAGGCACTTTAATATAAAGGGTATTATCTCCATTTTGTTTCTGCAGTGCTTTATACAATTTAGATACAGTTTTATTTGGTGGGCGTTTATAAGCATTAGTAAAAACCTTAACAATGTCATTACCTTCAGGAGAAATACCTTTCCTTATTTCACTGTTAAAAAAATGTCTCACTTGAAAGTATTTGAACAAATCACTGCTCTCTATATTGTATTCCCTTTTGAGTTGTTCAAACGACTTAAAAGTGTTGCCATCCACAAACTGACACAGGGCTATAAGGCCATGGTCTTTCCAACTCAAAAAGGACAAGTTTATTTTGCCTGATCGAAAACTTGAGTTACAGGAGGGCCAAATCAAAAGTTTAATATCATTTGCTAATTTGTACTTGTCAGGTTTAAAATTATTTATCACGTATGAAACCAAATGTTTATCTTTGAAGTTCTTCTTTCCCAGAGTTTGACATTTAACTGTTTAACTTGCAAGACTCCTCTTCCTGACCCATTTAGACAAGCACAATGTTTCTTTTCAATGTCTGGAGGAAGGGAGTGAGACATCTGGAGCCTTATCTGTTCTGTGATTTATCTGTATGTTTTTACTTGTGTGTTTTTCAATAAAAGAGAGGTCTGGGAGAGGTTGAGTCAGAAGGGTCGGGAGATCGGTACTGTGGCGGTTCTGATCCAAACCTTCTCTCCGGATCTGTTTGTGTATTAAAACCTGTTGTGGTTCCTTGACTAAACTCGGGGGTTCTTCATGTTGGTAAAAAGTTTAAACCTGACATAATTGGTGTTCCTGCCCGGTTCCTAAATCTGCCAAAGGGAGGAGGTGATTTTCAACGCCCCGCGAAATCCGTGGCCACGGTTTCTTCAGAAGTCCCGGGAGGATATCCCTGCGCTGGGCCGGGGTCATAGGTTGATTTTCCCCTCCTACCGGCGGCGGAGGACAGGATCCGAACCCCTCACCCGAGCTCCGTCAAGGAAAACGAGTAAGTTTGCTTTCTTGTTGATCTAGTGGGGTTGTTGTTGACATAACTGATCAGTGTTACCCGCCGGAGGGTGAGAATATCCGCTACCCGCCGGAGGGTGAGAATATCCGCTACCCGCCGGAGGGTGAGAATATCCGCTACCCGNACACATTAAACCAGAGGAACTGATAAATCTGAACGGGTCACACTGATGTCTGTTAACGAGTCCACGGTCCGAGTCAGGGGGAGACGAGGCTTCACACCGGAGTCTGACCCCGCTGAACGCAGCTCAGCCCCAGGGGCGTATCTAGAACTTTTTTCTTGGGGGGGTCCAGGCAGGGGCAAAGAAGGGTGGCACAGTAAAAGGTTATTATATTTAAATGCTCTGCAGTCTTGGACTGCAATGGACAGCAGACCTAAGTTTTAATAACATTTATTTACTGAAGTAAAATCTGTTTAGCAAGAACTATGCAGCAGATTCAAAATCAGGAGACAAATGAACATTTTAAAACATCACAGTCTCACTGTACACCATAAAAACTGTCTGCCTGTGAATTTGCTTTCAACATCGAAATTAATAATAATAATAAATTTAACTTATATAGCACTTTATGTTTCACAATCTCAAAGTGCTACAGAGCAGAAGCTTAAAATAGATGAGTCAAAGTTCATAAAATAAGTCATATAAAGTAGAATTATAACAGTTTCTGCATTTTATTAATAAATCAAAGATTATAGCAGCTGAAAACATCTGTTTTTGTGGTTTTGTGCACACATTTCTCAGCTCACACTTTGAAAAAAATCTACACTAATTAAATGTTCTTCTTGAAATTACATTGACATATAAACATGTTTGAAGATATTTCTTGTTATTGTGTTTTCACAATAAGCACTTTCTCAGTGTGTTAAAACGATGGGTACTAATTTTGGCTTTAGAGATTGTAGCTGAATTTTTATGCTGGTGCTACAACTTTTTGTTCTGTGCTACAAAACCTGCAACCTTTGTAGCACCAGTGCTATGAGCTAAACAAGTTAACGTACAGCCCTGATACTCATTAAAGTACCCAGTACTATGGAGCTGATACTATTTAACGTAGCATGATGCTAGGCTCTCTGTCGAGCTGCAGCAACAGATGAAGGAAAGAAGGACAGACGGTCAGGGTGGTTAGGATGGACATCTACTGACAAAGGGCAGAAGAGTGATGGAAGATGGAATGAACACTTTGAAGAGTTGATGAACGAGGAGAACAGAAGAGAAAGATGAACAGAGGAGGAGACTGGTGTGGATCAGAAAGTATCAAGATTTGTCAGGATGAAGTGAGGAGGACATTAAAGAGGATGAAGAGTGAAAGACAGCTGGTCCTGATGAGAGACCTGTGGAGGTCTGGAAGTCTCTAGGAGAGGTGGCAGTAGAGTTTCTGACCAGGTCACTGAACCAGATCTTAGAGGGTGAGAGGAAGTCTGAGGAGTGGAGGAGAAGAGTGATGGGAGGAGTTTTAAGAACAAGGAGACGAGCAGAGTTGTGTCATGAGGAGCCTGTGTTCTGGTTGATATGGTTGATTTTTGTCCAAAGGTCAGTTCTTCAGTCAGAGTAGATTCTGAGGTTACAATACACACAATCAGATCTACACAATCTGCCCTGAGAGCTCTCAGGAAGATCAAGCTGCTGGTGTGGTTTTCTCTCTGCTCCATAGAGAGAGTCCTGACCATCAGCATCCTGGTGTGGTACAGCAGCAGCTCAGCAGCTGACAGAGACTCATTCAGACTGCAGAGAAAAGAACAAACACACACACCTGCTGACCTGGAGGACATTCTCACTGCTGGCTGCATTGGGAAAACAACAAACATCCTAAAAGACTCAACCCACCCTACTAACATCTCTTTAAGCTTCTTCCATCTGACAAACCATACAGGGCCATAAAAACACACCACCAGGCTGCTGAACAGCTTCTACACAAGAGCATCACTGAACTGAACACTGCTGCTAACAGGTCACACAGACAGTGATTCTGTGGGACAGTTGGTGAACTACAGCACCTTGTTTACATCTATGACCTCTGTCACCTTAAAGTGATAACATGCAACTTTTTCATATTTTTAAATCTTCTCCTTGAGCCAGTCTGTGCTAATCTGACTCTTTACAGAGTTAATGAAAAGTCACTTAGCCCCATCTGGTGATTACATCCAGAATACCACGATTGTAAAATCTCCGTCGCCGTCACGGTACTCAGGAAGTCACGTGTCTCACGAGGGTTAGGCTCAGTGGCGGCTGGTGAATTTTTTTTGGGGTGGGGCGTATTTTTTATTTATTTTCTTTACATTTTTTTAAACTCTTTATTTTGTATTTTTCTTAGTACAACACATTTTACAACAACAACCAAAAAACAGGGGCCATTACATCATATGTTTCAAAACAAAATAAAATATTAAAGTTGTTCCGCTTCCGTACTATTATATACAAGCCATTTTGTCCAGCGCTTAGTGTATATGTGTCCTTTGATACGTAAAAAGTAAGTCATCTTTTCCATTGAGTGTATCTCCTCTACAATTTCTTTCCATTGGTCAATCCGAGGTGGGTCAATCTTAAGCCAAGGCCGTGTGATAGCTTTTTTACATGCAATCATCAAAACTTTAAAAAGGTAAGTATCGTCTTTTTGGACCACCTCACCAGGTAATAAACCTAACAAGAAAATCTTAGGATCTTTAGGGATGACATAACCCATTATCTTTCCAACAATTAAAAAAATACTGTCCCAAAATTGTTCTAACTTCAAGCAAGTCCAAAATATATGAGAATGGTTGGCGTTCTGATAACCACACTTCCTCCAACATTGCTGCTGTACACCCCTTTGTTTACTTATAATATAAGGTGTAATGAAAAACCTGACCAGATTCTTCCACTTAAATTCCCTCCATCTTTTAGAACTAGTAGACGTTTGTTGCGTCACACACATCCAATGCCAATCACTTTCTGACACTTCCATACACAGCTGTTTTTCCCATTTTGACTTAATATAAAGGGTATTATCTCCATTTTGTTTCTGCAGTGCTTTATACAATTTAGATACAGTTTTATTTGGTGGGCATTTATAAGCATTAGTAAAAACCTTAACAATGTCATTACCTTCAGGAGAAATACCTTTCCTTATTTCACTGTTAAAAAAATGTCTCACTTGAAAGTATTTGAACAAATCACTGCTCTCTATATTGTATTCCCTTTTGAGTTGTTCAAACGACTTAAAAGTGTTGCCGTCCACAAACTGACACAGGGCTATAAGGCCATGGTCTTTCCAACTCAAAAAGGACAAGTTTATTTTGCCTGATCGAAAACTTGAGTTACAGGAGGGCCAAATCAAAAGTTTAATATCATTTGCTAATTTGTACTTGTTTACCACTTCTTTCCAAATTAATAGTGTATCTTCAACTATACGCTTCCCATCTTTGTTTGTGGTCATTTTACCTCCCAAGCGAGTTTGAGGTTGGCCCTGTTCATGGGTTAGTTCAATAAGTCTCCATCGAGCCTCAATTTCTGGGGAACACCAGCAAACCATGTACCTCATTTGAGACGCATAATAATATTGCTTTAAATTTGGAAGGGCTAGGCCACCATGTTCTTTATCAAGCTGAAGTGTCCTAAATCTTATCCTCGGTCGAGCCCCTGCCCAAACAAATCGTGATATTAACCGGTCCCAAGAGTTAAAATGTGATTCAGCAATCCTGATAGGCAACGACATGAAAAGGTACAAAAATCTGGGAAGCAGATTCATCTTCACTATTTCCAATCTAGCATTGAAGTCTAGTATCAATGTTGCCCAGTGTCTCATATCTTTTTGTATTAAATCAATAACTTCATCAAAATTCAAACTGAACAAATCGTCTAGATCTTGAGAAATAAACACGCCCAGATACTGTAACTTTTTAGCTTCCCATTTAAATGTATAATTGTGTCGTATGGATTTACTTGGAGAGTAGTTGATGGTCAGGACTTATGTTTTAGCGATGTTTAAGTTATAGCCAGACAGTTGACCAAACTCTGTCAGAATTCTTTTAGAGAGGCTTACATCTGGGTTTTGGAGGTATGTAATAACATCGTCCGCAAAAAGGCCAATTCTATGTTCAGTGTTTGCAATAGTAATGCCTTTGAGCTCTTTACTTTGCCTAATAGCCTGTGTCAAAGGCTCTATGAATAAAGCAAAGAGCGTTGGACTGAGGCAACAGCCCTGTCTAGTACCTCTAAACAATTGAAAACGATTAGTTAAGTGGCCATTGATTTTTACCCTGGCCCTTGGACTATCATACAATGACTGGATACATCTAATAAATTGATTATTAAAGCCAAAACGCTCAAGTACCTTGTATAAAAAGGGCCAGCTGACTCGGTCAAAGGCCTTCTCCGCTTCGAGGCTGACTAAGGCCATACTCAGTTGTTTCTTCTTGGCATGATCTATGACATGCAGTGTTCGTCTTATACTGTCATGAGTTTGACGACCTTTAATGAACCCCGTTTGATCCTCATGAATTAAATCTATCAGATACCGCTCTATTCTCTTAGAAATTATGGAGGTAAAGAGTTTGTAATCAACATTCAGAATTGAGATCGGGCGGTATGACTCACACTATTCTGTATTTTTTCCTTCCTTAGGGAGGACAGATATTACAGCCTCTCTCCATGATGGTGGTATCTCTGCTCTATTCAGAGTCCAATTAAAAGACTTCAGCAGAACAGGGGCAAGCTCCTCCCTTAGGATTTTATACCACTCATTTGGATACTCATCGCTACCTGCGCATTTATCAGTTTTCAGATTACTAATAGCTGCGTCCAATTCTTTTCGAGAGATAGGGGTAATAAACGCGTCATTTTGTTTCAGTCCCAAGGAAGGCAGATCTAAACCTGTCAAGTATTGTGTAATAACACTTTCATTCACTGGTTCTGGAGATAAATATAGTGTTTCATAATACTGTTCAAAGATTTTATGAATTTGATTAATATCATAGATCAAAGTGTTAGTTAAAGGGTCTCTGATTTTGGTAATCGTGCGTTTCATTTGCTGCTTTCGGAGGCGTCTTGCTAGAATTTTTGTTGCTTTTGGGCCGGATTCGTAAAAGGTTTGTTTTGAAAATCTCAATTTTTTCTCTATCTCCTCATTTAATATTTCATTTATATTATTTTTAATGACTGTTATTTGTTCAGTCAGTTCTTTATCATTAGTACTTTCTTGTTGTTTTAGTTCCAAATTCCTAAGTGTTTTTTCCAACTCATCATATTTTAATCTTTTTATCTTACTCAAATAGGCCGTTCTAGAGATGAGTCTCCCTCTCATTACTGCTTTAACCGTATCCCAAACCTGAACAGGGTTTACCTGACCATCATCATTATCCCCTACACATTCTGCTATTTCCTTCTTAATCTCATTTATAGTGGTTTCTTTGTTAAGAATACTTACATTTAGACGCCACAAAGTTGTTTTTGGTTGATTAGATAAATGAATAGACAAATAAACAATATTGTGGTCTGATATATCAGATGTTCCAATTTTACATTCATTCACCCTAAACCTGTCAGTGGTGTTCATCAAAAAGAAGTCAATTCTGGAGTGGACTTTATGTGTAAGAGAATAATGAGTAAAATTTCTCTCTTTAATGTGAAAATCCCTCCAGACATCAAACAGACCCATTTCTCTGATTAAAATATTAAGGTCTTTTGATCTGCCAGTTTTTTGTTTTTTAGAGCTGGTTGTATCTATGGCATAATTTAGGATTGTATTCCAATCTCCAGCACAAACTAGAATCCCCTCACTTACTGAGATTATTTTGTCAAAAAGCAGTTTTAAAAACTTCCTGTCACTCTCTGGTGGGATATAAATGTTGGCAAATGTGACCACAGCATTATCAATTCTCCCTTTTATAATAATAAACCTGCCTTCCCTATCAACTGTTATAGATATTAACTCAAAGTTTAATGAATTGGAAATGAGGGTAGCTACCCCCCTTTTCCTACTATTTTTACACCAGCTATGATATGTATTTGAGTACCCCAATGTTTTAAATTTTTCATGTTCTTTCTTAGACATATGCATTTCCTGTAGGAAAGCTACTTGTATCTTATCTTTTCTCAATTTAGTTAGAACCCTTTTTCTTTTCACTGGACTACTTAGGCCATTTACATTTAAGGAAGCAATTTTTACATCATATGACATTTTTATAAGAAAAACACATACTTAACTCAAGGACCCCTAAAAACCTACAATGAACAATAACAAAAATGAACATTAATGAACTGACTTCCAAACGGAAAGAGGACTCTTCTTCCTCCCCTGTAACCCCGTCGGCAGGTTGAGGGTCCTCACGTCCATCCTATTAGTCCAACGTACACGAAAATGCGTGACCTCTCCCACGTAGTAGATGATTATGACCTGGCCTGGAAAACATCACTAAGAAGTGTGTTGCCCTGTTCTTTTTTATTTAGATGGTTGCCTCTGGAATTCTTGTAACTTAGCCTTCGCTCTGCGCACCACGGCGGGTCCGCCGCTGCTCGCCGGCTGCCAGCCCAGAAGTTCCCGAAGACGTGTCTCCGCGCTGGTCCCTTCTTCGGCTGAAACCGGCTCCTCCACTTGAAATCTGCGTCGCTTCAGCTCGTTATAAGCTTCCTGAGCGCTGGAATACAGTATGTGCGAACGCCCGTCGCCCAGTGGATCCTCATGTTAGTGAACAGAGTTTGAAAACGTATCCCCTTATCTTTGAGTACTTTCTTGATGGTGCTGTATTCTCTGCGCCTCTTAACGATCTCGGGTGCGTAATCATGGTCAAAATAAACAGATGCATCGCCAACCTGTATTTTGCCTTTTTTCCACACTTCCCTCAGGATCATTTCTTTCGTGGAGAACTCCAGAAAATTGACAATGACAGCTCTCGGTGGTGCTCCAGGTGGGGGTTTATTTGCGAGTGCCCGATGTGCGCATTGTATTTTGGGATCAAAGTCCTCGGGTAGTTTTAGCTGGCTCTGCAAAAGTTTCACAATAAAATGCAAAACGGAGTCCCCCTCTTGTCCTTCTGGCACCCCAAAGACACGTATGTTATTTCTTCTGGATCGTGATTCTAAGTCCAGCACTTTGAGCTGACGTTTTCTCTGCTGTTCGAGGCAGGTGCACAGCGCCTCGGTCGCTTCTCCAGCCCAGTCCTCAACCTGGTTCACGCGGGCCTCCGCCTCATCCATCCGCTGTGATAGGCCATGGACGTCAGTTACAATATTGTCGAGTTTACCATTAATCTCCTGGCCCAGTTGATCGATATCCTGTTTGAGCTTTGCATTGTCTTCTTTTAGATCCTTTTTCAAACCCTCTATTGCTTTAATTACCCCAGCGGTGTCCAAGCTTGTTCCGGTATCAGGCGTGATGTTGCTAGCTTGGTCCGATTGCGTGTTAGCTTTTGCGGCCGAGGCACTTTTATCCTGAACTTTAGGCATGTTTGTTGATCCTTTTTGGCCCAATGTGCTTCTTCTCCCTCTCATATATTTTTGACAAAAGTAGCTGACAAGATAACGAGTTTAAATGAGATTTTTCGAGCTCAAAGTGGGAGAGAGGTTTCGATGCGACCGATTACTCCATGAGCTCACCCGGAAGTGGGTGGGGCGTATTTTTACAAATCAGTTTTCAGATGCGCAAATAATCACATATCACTAGAGCAGGAATGAAGCAAAATATTTTCATCTGACTGAATATTTAGCTGGTAAAAATCCCTCCCACCAGTTCTCTAACAATGTGGAGCTGTTAGGTCTAATTCTACACATCAAACAGTAAAGAAATCATAAAGTCTTCATGAGGAGACCTTAGAATAATATCAATATAATCAGATACAAATAAAAATAAAAACAACCACAATGTGGTCACAACAAAAGTAAAAGTTTCAAGGAAAAAACAACTTGACCTCCACAAGGTCAGAAACACAACTTAATATTCACAATCAGCTTTCTACTGACACCACAAACACATCACTCATCTCTAACTAACAGTCAGATAATTAATGTTACAATTCAGACAACAACCACTAACCAAGCAAGTCATGACAATCAGCTCAACTAATGAAGTGAATTAACAACAAAATAAAGTCAAATCCACTGATGAGTCCCATCAAAATAAGTACAATTACTGTTTTAGACCACTCATACAAAACTCCCATAGAGCGCAGTGCGTTTTTTTTTTATTAAAAGTGTCATCCAGCGCCTCAGAACGGGCTAAACTATATGAACCAACATTCATTCAACAGTATGCGTGTCCCTCTAATATTCGGCTACAAAGGCATGTCGCTATTTAAGGTATAAATCCACAAAACAGTATGTCTCTGCCGTTTGCTGAATCGGCGAGACACATTGGTAATAAAACAAAAGAAAAAAACAAACAACGAAGTCACTCACCACGGAGTTGATGAAATCAGGACCCATGGAATAAAACGGCTTTTTGTCACAAGCTGCCGAGAAGGATTGTTTGATAAATATCCATTTTGTTAGTTCTCTCCATTTTTAACTCACGTCTGCTGCCAGGCAGGAGCAAACGATCGCTCTGTAGAGCTTCCGGGTCACCATCCGGTCTAAGTCATTCAATACGTTTTTCTATTTCTTTTTTTACTTTATTTGTAATCACTTATGACTTATCAGTGTGTTACAGCGCCATAATTAATGATAAAAACTAAAGTAAATACTTAAATAATAAGCATTAATTCTCCGGTTTTGACCGTGCCATTGTGCGCATGTCAGGGACGCTATGACCTGCGTCCCGATCGGTCTCCTATCTTTTGCATTAAGGATGATTTCCAGTGCGTCAGGAGCAGAAAACCTTGCGGTGTCTCGGGACGGCGTCCGGTCCAGACATGCACAGTAGATCCCAGAGAAACAGTTACAGGACCTATCGGTCTGGTAAAAAATTGTGAGAAAACGTTTTCTAAACTACACCTAAATGCAGATTATACACAGCACTTATTGTATATATAATGGATGGCTCGTTAGTTTTATTTTCATGTTAGTTTTTTTATATTTTGTGATCCCTATTTTCTTCTTCTTCCTCTTGGGACTGGTGGGGCGGCGCCCGAGCGCCCCCCATGGACGGGCCGCCACTGGTTAGGCTAACCCAAAGTGGCTAGCTGTTATGCTAGCGCTGGAGTGTTTTTAGCTCATGATTCCTGATTTTTTTCAATCTCTCCCTGCTTGAACACAGCTGATTTCTTTGCAGGAGTAAATAACCGATCCTGTAGAAAGCTATGAAGGCTGAGGACACATTTCAACAGGTAGATTTAGGTGTTTAGAAGCTGAAACAATATGCTAACTTTTTAATGCAGTGATTTAAAACGGACACCAGAGGGAGCCCAAAACAAGCAAAACTGCATATTATCACTTTAACATGTGACTCTGTTTAAATTTAAATTATGTTTACAGGCTTTTCTAAATCTAGGAGGTCTTCAAAGTTAGAGGAAAATTCTAAACTCCTTCCTGATTTCTCCTCAGACTCAGAGCAGAAAGCTCTTCTATTTAGGACACCCTTGTTGATCCTAGAGCATCACTGCAGAGGGAGATTCACACACAAGAGTTACAATCACAAGAATCTCATTTCATTTGAGATGACAGGATGCTTTTATAGACAGACATGATCACACAACAATCCTGCCTTGTTCTGGGCTCATCCCTGAGCTCAGCCTACAGTCTATTGGTTACTGTCAGTTTTCAGCTCAGTGACACAGTTTATACAATCAGATGGTTTGTGTGTTTCAGGTCTGACTACAGATGATCAACAGTTGGTTTTAATGAAAGAAGAAGCTCCTGGAGAATGGAGGCCTGGTGTGGACCAGCAGGACCCAGAGCCCCTCAACATAAAGGAGGAAGAGGAGGAACTCTGGACC
>SSNR01000745.1:64831-80035 GCA_006937965.1 Callopanchax toddi | reverse complement strand
GGCTTTGACTCCAGTCACGTCTCCCTCTGTCCTCTGTCCTGTCTGCTAAACTATCACAGTCCTGCTGAGTCTGACCTGAGACATCAGGACCTGGACGGGTTTTTACTGGTCACCATCAGCTGGCTGGAACATGTTGGTGGAATGAATGGGACTGATCTTTGAGCAGGAACACAAAGAATGTTGCTGCTGACAGTCATTAGTCTGGAGAAGCTTCAGATGATCAGCTGTTACGTCACATCTGCTTCATGAACTAGAACATTCATTTAGGAACTGATCAACTCAAAGGATCCAGATCTAAAGAAAGTCAGAAAGCAGCTCCTGGAACTGGAGGAAGCAGCAGGTCCTCTAGAGTCAGAGGGACAGAGGTGGTTGAACAAGAGACTAGAGAGGAGAGAGAATGAGAAGAGGACCAGAGGTCAAAGGAACACAACAATGATGGAGCTGGAAGCAGGAAGTTGATCTTTAGTGTTTCCATGGTGACAGAATGAGTCCTGAGGTCAGTCAGGTGCTTCACCTGGCTGGAGGTTGGTCATGTTGCTGAGGTGTGTGAAGGTAAAGGGAGGTGTGAAAGGTCTGGAGATGAACCAGACTACAGAAATCTACTTTGGACCAGCTGTTAGCTCATCTATCTGACCACAACTCATCTGTGTTTCTACAAACTCAGGCTGTTCACTCAGCTGTCTACAACAGCTGGAACCTTCAGAAGATCAGAAGCTTCCCTTGATGGTAGCAGACCCTGGGTCAGAGCAGAACTTCCTGTGTGACTGAAGAGGATCAGAAACCAGAAGCTGCTGGTCTCTGGTGGACCTCCTGGAGTCCAACAGGAAATACCTGCTGCTGATTGGTTCACAGGGAGCTCAGCCTCATGCAATGCATTATGGGTCATCCTGGAGCTCCACACTCTGAGGTCCTGTAGTGACTGTGGGACCAGAGTCAGGAGGATTCTGGTTCCAGGACCAACATGGTAGAACTTTAAGAACCAGTCTTGGGACAGAGAGTCCATCCAACAAGACCAGGCTTCTCCAGAACCAGGACCATGAGGGTCCTCCAAGCTCTCCACCAGGTCCAGGTGGTGGTTCTGTAGAGGGTCTGAAGGAGAACTAGATCAGTCTGATGGTTTTACAGCTCTAATGTCTGTCAGTCAGACCAACACCTTCCAGAGGTCAGCCGTCACTTAGCAACAAAACCTCATTTCATCACTAAGAGATCCTGACCTGAGACGCTCCAGGGGACAGTCTGGACTCTTCAGGACAGAGAGCAGCTTCAGTCCTGAATCCTTCAGGGTGGTGGACCTCAGGTCCAGTCCTTTGAGACAGGAGGACCTGGAGCTGAGACCTGAGGACAGAACTTCACAGCTTCTCTCTGAGAGTCCAGAGGCAGCAAGTCTGGAGAGGAAAAAGTAGAAAATGTGAATTATTGAGATGAATTCAATAAATCCCTGAAGTAGTTAAAGTACTTTGACATGGTAACTGAAGTACCTAGTAACTGTAACTAATTCCATTCCCACAGTAACCATCACATGACTGAGAAGAAGGACCTGAACCAGTTCAGATCTCTGAGTTTCAAACCTTCAAGCTGAAACTGGTTTTGATGGATAGAAAAGGTGTTTGTGCTGGTTGAGCAGCTGATGAGTTGTCTTTCCTCCATCAGCAGGATGTGATGAATCACTCTGCTGTTCTATTAGTGACTAATAATCCTCTTCAGACTTTAGATTGTCCTCTCAGTGTCTGAAGACAGCATGAGGACACAGACAGGAGACAGCTGGATGTTCTAGTCCTCCATCTGGCTTCTGGACATGTGGAACTTCTCCAACACGTTCAGTTCCAGAAGCATCAGGAAACACTGAGCTTCATCTTCATGGACTAATGAATGGATCCACCATCAATCCTCTGATGTCTCTGAAGCTCTTCACTAACAGGAAACTATCTAGACTCTCCATCACATCACAGCTGATCTTCACTCATCAATAGGTTGAGTCTCAACCTGCTTTCTGATTGGTTCAATCCTTTGATTCATCTTTTATTATCACTTTTCTTTAGTAACATCAACCTTCATNAGGAGGAGGAGGAGGAGACAGCTGGAGTCCAGGAGGAACTTCACTGATTCATCTTTAGGTCACATTCAGAGAGGTCCTCTCCTCCAGACCTCACTGATTCTGGGTCAGGAGCTCCTTTAGAGAGATCATCACCTCCAGCTGTAGAGAGAATAAAAACAGAGTGAGGTCAAAGGTCCCAGACCTGCAGAGTCAGGTCAGACTGAGTGTAATATTGGTGTCAGAAGCACTGATCCAGGATCAGTCAGGAGGACTGCAGTAGTGATGGATTCACTGCTGCTGCATTGAAAGAGTCTGTGTGTTGATCAGCGTCTGAAACATCAGCTGATCAATAAACATGGAGGCTGTCTCTGAACACATTTCAATCAAACAAGTGAAGAAGAACAGATGGAGGAATGTGCTGACTGGACTCCAGCAGCTTCTGCTCTGTAGAAAGACCTCATGGTTCCTACATGGAAGGAGAGTTCTCTGAAAGAAGAGCCAGAGCTCTACAGGCTGCAGTCAGACTGATCTCAGAGCTGTGACAAAGATCAAAGTCATCAGCTGTTTAGTGGTGAAATGAGAGAACAGCTGGAGATCACAGCTGATGGACCACACTTTGATCACTGAGGACCAGAGTCTCTGTTCCAGGCTGTCAGCTGGAATCCAGCTTTAGACACAAACACAACCACACCAACTTCAACACAACATCACAACAATCTGACCTCTCCTCTGATTGGCTGACTGCCTTTAGCTGTTCTGCTCTTTCTGTCCAATCCTGAAACCTGTCACTGTTCTCCTCTCAGAGCTTCATTCAGAAACACAGTTAGTGAGAAGCTGCAGGTTCACAGGAAACCCTGGATCTTTGCTTTGAGAAGAACTGGGTTTAGTCAGATTCTGCTGACAGCAGCACCAACATCTCCACCTTCTACTGACCTCAGAGTCTCCAGTCTGTAGTCTGGACTCTCCTGAAGACCCAACAGCTGCTGAACATCTGGATCCTTCAGGTTGTTCCATCTCAGGTTCAGTTCTCTCAGATGGGAGGGGTTAGACTTCAGAGCTGAGACCAGATAAGAACAGCTGATCTTTGACAACCTGCAGTCCTCCAACCTGAATAAAGAATAAAAGATGAGTTTAGAAACCAAAGCAGACTTTTAGAGACTCTGAACTCTGAAAACCTTTGATCCACTGAAAGCTGTTTGAACAGGTTTCAAACTATTAGAAGTGTTGAAGTTGAATCTGTAATAATAAATCAGAAGTGTTGGTTTCAGCTCTGCTTTAATGTGAAAGTCAGGACTTCAACTATGAGCTGAGATCTAATGTGGAACAGAAACAATGGATGGATCCTCAGACCAAACTAAGCTCTCAGATACTCGTTTGATTGATGCTACACTTCAGCTCTCTGACCTTCTTCACACTGACAGGCTAAAAGACCAGAGGAGACATCTTTAATTACCCACAATTCACAGCTGTTTGAAAATGACTTGGAGAAATCAGATATTCTGTAGAACCCTCTGGAACGTCTCTAGAACCTTCAGACTACATAGAAAATACACAGATCAAAGCAACGTGACAATCTCATCAATATGTGAGCAAAAGACTAGAAAGAATCAAAACATCTCAATCTAAATAATGTGTCTGTAAAACTCAGTGTGTGACCAAGGGATCAGGAGGTCAGAACATCCTAAATACTCAGTTCAAGTCAGGAGGAGCAGAAACCACAGAACCAAATCAGAGAAACAGTCTGAAGATCTCTGGACCAAAGAGCATGAAGGACAACATGTGGACTCTACAGGTCTGGGCTCTGAGGACACATAGAGACAGCCTAGAAGAAAGGTCTCCTATCAAACTCCTGACTGGAACCTTTTGGAGCTAAAGTTCTCAGAGTCTGGATCCAGAAAGGTTCCAGTTTCAGGAGNAGTCTGGAGAGGAAAAAGTAGAAAATGTGAATTATTGAGATGAATTCAATAAATCCCTGAAGTAGTTAAAGTACTTTGACATGGTAACTGAAGTACCTAGTAACTGTAACTAATTCCATTCCCACAGTAACCATCACATGACTGAGAAGAAGGACCTGAACCAGTTCAGATCTCTGAGTTTCAAACCTTCAAGCTGAAACTGGTTTTGATGGATAGAAAAGGTGTTTGTGCTGGTTGAGCAGCTGATGAGTTGTCTTTCCTCCATCAGCAGGATGTGATGAATCACTCTGCTGTTCTATTAGTGACTAATAATCCTCTTCAGACTTTAGATTGTCCTCTCAGTGTCTGAAGACAGCATGAGGACACAGACAGGAGACAGCTGGATGTTCTAGTCCTCCATCTGGCTTCTGGACATGTGGAACTTCTCCAACACGTTCAGTTCCAGAAGCATCAGGAAACACTGAGCTTCATCTTCATGGACTAATGAATGGATCCACCATCAATCCTCTGATGTCTCTGAAGCTCTTCACTAACAGGAAACTATCTAGACTCTCCATCACATCACAGCTGATCTTCACTCATCAATAGTCTATCAGCTCCAGCTCTTTCACAATAAAAGTCTGGGAGCTGAGAAATGATGACACAGCAGCAGCACTTTCCTCTGAGAGGTTACAGACAGTCAGCCTGGAGAGAAGATGGAGAAAGTAGAACTATAGTCTGACTTGTTTCTAGTCCACTAAAAGACATTTATTAAAATCTGATATGAGATGATAAAATCTGAAACATAGTTTGATTTCATTCATTCTTTTGATTTTTCAGGGAGATTTAAAATGAATTATTAAATGGACTTTGTTTTATAATTGACAGGATTTATTTAGAAACGCTGCCACTTTTTAAAATGACTTGACATCATCAGACTGGCTGTGATTAAAGGACCAGTTACTAATATCTGATCATCTGGTTCAGCCACTGGGAGACCAGATCAAACCAACATCATGTGGAACGACTTCAACACTGAAAAGTTCAAAAACCATTTCATTATAAACTTTTAAATATAAACACAATCAGAAAGTCCTGAAGCATTTCTAGATGTTCTGTATTAAACACATTACCTTCATAATGACGTCACTAATGTTCTGTAGTTTAATAAAGTTTCTATACTTGATGTCAACAGGATATCTGAGCATGTTGTGAAAATGATAAATAAGCATAAATATTAAACATAAAGAACCTCCCTCCAGACCCACACAGGCTGGACGTTACAGAACCACTAAAGTCCAGAGTCCAACACCAGAGGTCCATCATGTTACTAAACTCTAAACTCATCTCATCCTCCCTCAGGTCTTCCTCTTGACTTTAAACTCTATGACAGCAGTTTCTGATTCAGTCTTCTCTGACGCTGAAAGCTGCTCCTCAATTCCACTTTTAGCTCCACAAACTTCAGTTTCCTTCCCTTCAGGCTGTTTCTCAGGTATCATTGTAGATGCAGTTTCTCTTCATTTGATTTTAAATAGATGCTGATATGTTCAACAGACGTGACTCTCCTCTCTGTAGGATCAGAAATCCTGTTTCTAGCAGCAGGAATAAAGAGAACCATAACAGAAGTGGAGCTGGAGACACTTGAAGAGGTAGAGGAGGGATGAACCCTCTGTTCTCTGCATCAGAATGAAGAACCGGTGTCTGCAGCCTCTGTGTGTGGAGGACGACTTTATGGCAGTTCAGAGCAGATCATCTAGACTCAGTAAGAAGATCTATGTTGTGGTCCGAGACAAACCTGAAGGTTCATTAATGACAGAAGGAAACTTCAGGACAGCAGCAGCTCCTCAGCCTGAGAGGCAGGGAGAGATGTTCAGGTCCAGCTCACGGGCCGAATCCGGCCTCTAGTTTTTAAACCTTTACTGAAGTAAAAGGGTTTAATAGTTAATTTTACTTTACCAGAGTCATTTTACACTGGTTTTTGTACTTCTACTGTAGTAAAGAATATGAGTACTTTTACCATCTCTGGTACAGATGAGCAGAAA
Organism: Callopanchax toddi; assembly: GCA_006937965.1. Classification (NCBI taxonomy): domain Eukaryota; kingdom Metazoa; phylum Chordata; class Actinopteri; order Cyprinodontiformes; family Nothobranchiidae; genus Callopanchax; species Callopanchax toddi. Next base: position 74,063 of record SSNR01000745.1, on the reverse strand, counting down.
CATAACTTGTTATGGTTCTAGAAAGACTTTTTTGGACTTTTGTGAAAACTGAAAAGCTCAGAAAAACAAGAGATCAGATTAAAGTTCTGAAGTTAAAAAACATTTATAAATAAAGCAGTTCTGAAGAATCACTAATGATTTTAGTTTGTTAAACACAGAAAACCTCCAAGTGCAGTGAACTGACCTGAGAACCTCCAGTCTACAGTTTGGACTCTCCAGTCCAGAACACAGAATCTTCACTCCAGAATCAGAGAATTTGGTCCCTGTCAGGTCTAGTTCTGTCAGATGGGACGGGTTGGACTTCAGAGCTGAGGCCACAACTTCACAGTGAGTCTCTGATAGTCTACAACCAGCAGCTCTGTGATGAGAGAAAAGTTAAAGTCAGCTGTAAGAAAATCAGAGAATCTGTCTGATAAACAGACTGAAACCAGGTGATGACTAAACAGTGATGACATCATCTGATGAACATCTGCTCTTCACATCTGAGCTACATCTGGTCCCATCAGACTGTCTGACATGACCCAGTCAACCTGTTCAGTCTCTTTCAGACTTTTAATGAGAATCTTTGTTTTGCTTCCATCTGCAGATCAGTGTTAATTTCGTAGACGAAATGTTTTCGTTATTTATTTCGTCACGAATATATTTTACCAAACGAAAACTAAACAAAATTCTTAAATATAAAATGGAAAAAGACGATGACGAAGACTAAATCGGCGGACCTTTTCGTCAGGAACGAAAGACGAGACGAGAATTGACAGTGACGAAATCCAATCAGAAAACGGGAAAATTTTGACGAACATACCAAAAAACCAATCAGCAATCGAAGCAGGCGGGACTAGAGAAGGAAACCAATCAGTAAAACGTAACAGGCGGAAGTAGATGAGAAAGGAACCAATCAGAGTCCGCCTTGTCGGGACGCGCTGGAGTTTGTAAACAGCAGAGCAGACGCCGACAGGAACAAACTTTATTAAGTGGGTCAAACTAACAGAACAGAGGCAGAGTTACGACGCTAATTTTAAGATAATGGTGGTGAATGCAGCAGAGGCATCAAACAGCTGTCAGGGAGACAGGAAATATGGAGTTATGGAGAGAAATGACCGGAGACGGAGCGTTGTGGCGATCACGTTCTGTGGGAGGAGACGGATCGCAGTGTGAGAACAGCTGATCAGACTCTGTGAGTTAAAGCCTGCTGAATTTGATTTGACATGTCATGAGCAAAGTTCTGACAGTTTGCATTATTATGGTATTTATTTTGCTCAGTTTTTGCTCAGGATCACTAGTGTCTTTCCTGACAGAACTCAACACAGTAGAATATGAATTACAGACCTTTGTGACTGAATTAATAAGAAAATATTAAAGGTCTCTAAATAAGATATTTAAACTAGTTCCTCAAATTTTCAACAAAAATAGTTTATTTTAAAAGTGAATTTAATTTTTTTCTGAAGATTAGTCTTGGAAAGGGGTGTGTCTTATAATAGGGGTCATTAACAATATTGGGAATGTTGATAAAGGGCCCATTTGTTTATTACTACTTAATAATGCACTAATGTTAATACAAGTAAAGTGTTACCCCAATTCCTTTAAAGAAATGTAAAATAATTGCACCAGAGGAAAAAATATTAATATTAGTCAAATATGCCTATTTTATATTTAGTCGACTAAAATTAGACTAAAACTAAAATGAATTGGACGACTAAAACTAGACTAAAATGAAAAATAATTTTAGTCAAAAGACTAAGACTAAAACTAAATTAAAATTTCACGCCAAAATTAACACTGCTGCAGATGAAGGAGGGAACATGGCGTTCCATTTCTGCTTCCATCATGTCCACAGTCTGTCAGTGGATCTGATCCAGAGTCAGAATCAACATGTCTGCTTTAGAACAACACTTGGACTCTTTTCTAGTTTTCATCTGAGCTCTGAGTTCAGCTCAGTCAGCAGGTCCATCTCTTTGCTTCCTGTTACTGTCAGCTACAACTGTTCACGTCCACATGAGGGACAAGACTGCCAATATCTGATGGAGTAACAAGTCAAGTCTAGAGGAAAATTCAACCACTGACATTGTGGGTTTTTACTCTGCTTCTCTTTGATATCAGACTAATATTTGACATTTTGTCAACAGAAGAACGTCTGTGTTGTGATGCTAATGTTCAGCTAATTTACAGCCATCATGGAGCGCTGGCTGCTCACTGCCTTCACAACTCTGATGTTCTCTGATTTAGAAAATGTTGAAACAAAGAAAACAACCATCTGAGGATGAAGTCAGCAGCTGTTCAAGGCTTTGAGATGTTTAAGGTGGAGATTTATGGTGTTTTAGTAGCTGCTAGCTTAGCTAGCCTTTTAGCTTAGCACACCTCCCTGTTTCTCCACACTGAGCTCTGACTGCTGTGCTGTCTGCTGCAGGTCAGACTCTGGAGACCAGGGGCGTGGCCACTGTGTACCTGGGCCCACCCACTGTGTACCTGGGCCCACCCAATCAAATGGCTTCCTCAACAAAATTATATATATTTGTTTTATTTTTGAGGGACCTCATTTAAATCATCATGAAATGAATTAGAATAGAGTAAATTTGACATCAACAGCATGAATATGTTGTGGTGATTTCATAACTATTACATCATTTGTAAGTCTTGCTCTCATTGGCTATTTTGAATCATTTCGGAACTTTCCAGACAAGCTACGGTAAAAGCGCAACTGTGCGTCTGCTACTGTGACTTGTAGTGTCAACCAAAGCATTTAAGAAATGGCTAAACAAATCTTCATTTCTAAATGTTTCAAAAAACAAAAAGTGGAGGACCTGTCCTGTGTTGGTTAATGTGCTTTGGAATTCAGATGTTTTGTTCAAAGATCTTTGTCGGTTTCTGACAGGTTCCTCTCTTTTGCAGATCACATTTTGCAGCCTTGTACTTTCGCAGAATGTTTTGTGCAAATTTGCATGATTTAAACTTTTTTTTACAGCGCAGTGTTCATGCATCCTGACGATCTCCTCCATGGAGCAGAGCGCAGTGCGTCCTGACTCCCTTTTACGCGCTGACCAAGAGTCTGGAGGAGTAGCGCCCTTATGCTCCCTTCCCTTTACGAGCTTCTTTTCTGCAGCAAGGTGGGAGTGAAAATCTAGACTTTTACAAGTAGAAAAGATGTTTTTAACTGATTGACAGACTGCAGAATCAGAACCATGGAGCAGCATGATGTCTCCAAACGGTGCGCTCTCCGCTTCTCTCTTTTTCCTCTCTCTCTCTCTCTGTGTCTGACCTGAAATAATTAACGTGTTTGACCCGACCCGACGGCTCGGGCTGAAATTGAGACCTCTAGTGATAAACACAGAGCAGCTCTCAGATCACTTCTCTCAGCATCAGCTGTGTGTGTTTGTTTTTTTACCGCAACGAGCAGGTGTCCGTCAGACGCGATCAGAAACATCAATGAAGTTATTTATTCAGCCGTTCTGACGGTCAGCTTGTGTTTAAACGAGATCAGTGTGATAATGTTCATGCCTGTCTGAGAGAAGTGTATAAAGATTGTAGTGAGGGGTTTTGCAGCCTTAAAACGTCTGGAATAATTGTAAAAATTAGAGGTGTCAGATTAGCGCGTTAATTACGATTAATTAATTACAGCCCTAATTAACGCGTTATTTTTTTTAATCGCGTTAATCGCAATTTTAATCGCTTGACCGTTTGCATGCAGTCTGCCGCTGCAGTGATGTGTGTGTGCTGAGCTGGTCGCCTCGCGGTGTTTGTGTGTCACTGAGCAGCTCTGTGAGGCTCAGAGCCCCTCACTTTCAGGAAGTGATTGTTACGACCTCCACTAGGTCTAGGGAAAAAAAAAGGAGGTCTAACAAAAAGTTAAAGGAGACTTGTGTAAGTTGTAAAACAAAAATGATATTTATTATCATATAAACAGATTTACAACAAAGGAAGGAGCTATATAAACTATGGTTAAGAAACAAAAAAAAAATAGCTTTATGTTTATCAATATAAATAAGGATATAAACTGAAAACACCGGAGGATAAGCCTCCGGGAAATAAAGCACTATGGCTACTAAACTAAAGATCAATATAATAACTAAGGGAGAGTTTTTAAAACTAAGAATGTTATTTAACTAAAGTTGTTTTTAAACTAAAAGGTTCACTAAACTAAAAACAGGCTTTTAACAGTCCTGAACAAAAGAACCTCAAACAACAAACAAAATAAGCACTAAACTAAACTACTACTACTACTACTATTAAGGCCTAAATTAAAACTATTTCTATACTCAACACTCACTACTTTAAACTAGTTAATCTCTAGAAGCCAATGCTCAGACAAACGGGGGAGAAGAGGCACGGATCCTTTCTCCCCTGATCTGAAAGTGAACAGCCTTTTTATCTCTGCTCCTTGATGAGCTGATGAGCTGCAGCCGATCAGGAGTGGGCGTGTCACTGTCAGCAGCAGCAGGAAAGAAATAAAAACAGCCCCACGGTAACAGCCATGGTCATCCACCAGAGGGAGATAAAAACCTGGGGACGTAACACCCTCCTCCTTAAAAAGAAAAAGAGGGTAAATACACAATATAACAAATAATTTACCCTACTTTTTCTCACAATGGCACCATCTTCAGAGAACGTCCCCATAAAACAAAGGCCCCGACTCATAGTCTGCCTTCCATGCAGCGGAGAGCGGGTGTATTAAACACGAGCCCACGGAGGTAGAAGAGGGGCCCATGTTGGAAGCCGTTCCCTTCACCTCCTGGAGTGTCCCCGAGATGGTGATTTGTCCAAATCACCAACGCTAACTCCCGTTTGCCACATCCTGAAAGACAAAACAATGAGCCAGCAGCCACCCAGAGGGTGTAAACACAATAACAAAAGGGATAGTTCTTAAAAGATGACCATTTAAGAAAATACATTTCTCTCAAGTCACAAAGGCTGTTCTGTAACAGGGGCATTTTGGCCAAACAGCATGGCTCAGGGCAACAGGCCAGTAAACAGGAACAGTTAAAAGCATACAGTCCTGTAATCCGTGATGAACAAAGGAGCATTGTTCCACAGGCTTTGAAGTCCAGACGTCAACATCATGACACACCACAAGTGTGCGACCAGGAACATCAGTGAACAAGTTCTTACGTGCATGAAAAGGGGAACCTAGCTCACCTCTCTTGGTTTCTTCCCGATGCGTAAACTCATTGTGTAACCTACTTAGAAAAACAGAGGTGTTTATCCTAGGACCTATGTTTTGATGATTTACTGTAGGAACAGAAAAGGGTGGAAGAACACCGGCTGCGCATACCAGTGCCTTGCTTTGAGTTTCATCAGAAGAAACTTGTGGGTAGCGAGACCTCTTTAGATGGTTGACAGGACAAGATCGGAGCTTCCTGTGCTGATGAGGTGAATGAATGGTAAAGGTAGTGTCATTCATTTTGTTGTAGACTTTAAAGGATCCCTCAGACTGTGCTGACAGCAGTTTTTCATCCACTGGGTTTTGCATTAGAACATCTCCATCAGAGGGCAGCTTTACCTCTAGATAGCAGGTCTCTTGAGAGGGGTCAGCCTGCTGTTCTCTTAAGGTCTCTCTGGTCAGAGGGAACTCTGAGTAACGCTCTGAACAAACTTCACACGGTTTCTTACTGTTGTCGGTGTCATGCAAATGAACACCAGAGAAACTTTCATTAAATAAACCTGAAATGTTCAAAGGTTCATTTCCTTCCCTTCTGCTCTGGGACCTAGTGACCACACATTCAGGAAATAACTCGAGATCACCACATTTCTCAGGTGGGGTTTCAACTGTGGGTTTTTCAAAAACCTTTAATGAAGGAATGACAGCTCCTCCAGCAATGTCGTTCCCTAATAGAACAGAAACTCCTGAGATAGGAAGGGATGGACAAACAGCCATTTCATAAGTTCCTTTAACTAGTTCACAGTCCAAAGAAACCTTGTGTAGAGGACGTGAGATTGCTTCGAGATCTATGCCCTTTAACAGCACCGATACTCCAGTGGAGCTCTTCTCACTGAAGGGTAATACTCCTTCAAGGATCAGAGTCTGAGAGGCTCCTGTGTCTCTCAGGACTTTTACAGGAACAGGAGAACCTTCATTGTCCAGTTTCACTGTGCCTTGGAACACAAAAGGAGTGAAACACTTGTCAAAACCAGTTCTGTTGGGTGACACAGGTTTTGGTCCTAAGAAACCAACCTCCCTTGGAGGGGATGCAGGTTTTCCATTTTTGCGTTTTAACATTAAACAGTCTTTAACTATATGACCCACTTTGTGGCAATAGAAGCACCGAGGTTGACCAACAGGGGCCTGATTTTCAGGCACAGGTTTATGAACCACAGGACGTTTTACGTCCTTCCGATAGTCGTCATAGCTGATTCTGTGAGTGAGTGAATACTCGTCAGCGAGCAGCGCCGCTGCAGACAAAGTTGAAACTTTCTGCTCATTCAAATACAGAACAACCTTCTCAGGAACACACCTTTTAAACTCTTCGAGTAAGAGTAATTCTTTTAAGTCACTCAAAGTAGTGACTTTAGATGCTGTGAGCCACTTTTCAAATAATAAACTCTTTTCTCTAGAAAACTCTACATAAGTTTGACCAGGAGTCTTATTTCTCTGAGCTCTAAACCGTTGTCTGTAGGCTTCAGGGATTAACTCATAAGCTTGTAAAATAGTATTCTTTACCTTCTCATAATCAAGGCTGTCCTGTGTCGAGAGCGAGGAAATAACTTCCTGCGCTTTACCTACCAGTTTACATTGCAATAGCAAAGACCATACCTCACGGGGCCAACTTAAAGCGGTCGCGATCCTCTCGAAGGCAGGAAAGTAGTTGTCGACCTCCGTCTCCCGGAACGGTGGCATCAGCTGGATGCATTTACTAAACTCTCTGTTTCCGGAGTCGTCACCACCAATAGCACCAACCTTCGTTTCTGGTGAGGTCACAGGGGCTCCTGACCCTTGACGGTCAAGCTCTAGTTTCCTCAGCTTGATTTTGGTGTCAGCCTCGATCTCCAAACGCCGAATCTCGAGTTCCATTTTCCGTTGTGCGGCTCTTTCTTCAGCCTCGTACTTAAGTTGTGCCAACCGAAGCTGTAGCCTGGCACTCTTTGGTGAGCTCTTTGAAGAAGTAGTTGAAAAAGTAGCATTAGGAGAAGATTCAGGGTGAGGAAGAGAGGTCTTACTTTCTTCAGGAGGTTGATCCTCCCCAGCTTCCGTAGTCCTCTGTGACTTGGCGCTGGTCTCTGGGACTTCCTCCTTCTCCTCCAGAACAGGAGAACTGCTCAGCAGGCCCTCTTCCTCCAAGATCTCCAGGATCTTCTTCTTTAGTTCGGCCTTGAGTAGCTGCTGTGCTCCACCGACGTGGAAATGTTCTGCGAGCTCCAACAGGTCGTTCTTTCGACACGCCTTGATTAACTCCCGTGAGGGGGCCTGGAGGAACGACTTTAAACAAAACATCCCAAACACAAGACAGCCACTAAACTAAGTTTTAAACACAACTCTCCACTCACACACACACAAGCACACAAGTTCCCCTAACTGAACTACTCTACAATCCAGGGATTAATAAGAATATCCCGGACGAGCCCCCATTTTGTTACGACCTCCACTAGGTCTAGGAAAAAAAAAAGGAGGTCTAACAAAAAGTTAAAGGAGACTTGTGTAAGTTGTAAAACAAAAATGATATTTATTATCATATAAACAGATTTACAACAAAGGAAGGAGCTATATAAACTATGGTTAAGAAACAAAAAAAAAATAGCTCTATGTTTATCAATATAAATAAGGATATAAACTGAAAACACCGGAGGATAAGCCTCCGGGAAATAAAGCACTATGGCTACTAAACTAAAGATCAATATAATAACTAAGGGAGAGTTTTTAAAACTAAGAATGTTATTTAACTAAAGTTGTTTTTAAACTAAAAGGTTCACTAAACTAAAAACAGGCTTTTAACAGTCCTGAACAAAAGAACCTCAAACAACAAACAAAATAAGCACTAAACTAAACTACTACTACTACTACTACTACTACTATTAAGGCCTAAATTAAACTACTTCTATACTCAACACTCACTACTTTAAACTAGTTAATCTCTAGAAGCCAATGCTCAGACAAACGGGGGAGAAGAGGCACGGATCCTTTCTCCCCTGATCTGAAAGTGAACAGCCTTTTTATCTCTGCTCCTTGATGAGCTGATGAGCTGCAGCCGATCAGGAGTGGGCGTGTCACTGTCAGCAGCAGCAGGAAAGAAATAAAAACAGCCCCACGGTAACAGCCATGGTCATCCACCAGAGGGAGACAAAAACCTGGGGACGTAACAGTGATCACGTGACCTACGCATGACGCAGAGACAAAACAAACAGCTGATGGCCATAGCATGTTATGAAACCGGCATCACCTTGTAGAGCGCTATTTATCTGACCCCGCTGCAACAGGAAGTGCAAAATAAAACGACCTGCTCATTTCACGAGCTACTCGACCGGAATGACCACCGTCAGCCCAGCACAGCTCTGATTACACGTAGCTGTCAGCCGGTTCGGTGCGCGACCGGCCGGCTGACAGCTTCCACCGCTTGTGGAGCACCGTGCTGATCACTAGTAGTAGTCTACACTGAGTGATCTGACGGACTACAACGGTTTATATTCAAAGTAACGGCGCGACGTGGCGCAGCGCTGACCGCTGGAGTATTTCAGCCTTAAATATCAGCTGGTCCGGTGCGCGACCGGCCGGCTCAGTTTCCACCGCTTGTCCAGCACAGCGCTGGCCACTGGTTACCAGTAGGCCTAGTACACCGCTGGACTGGTGGTGTTATGAACCGGTCCAGTCAGCGGTGCCCGATGGAAGACATGGATGTAGTTTGGGGGGGGTGCAGGGGGGACGTGTCCTCTGCTCGTTTTTAAAGTCAGTTTTGATCCTGTAGTTTTTACTGTCTAAAACAATGTTGCACTATATTAAATGAATCCTGGCTGTTGTTTTTAGCTGTAGGGTTGATATTATGGCTCTTTTTAAACAGTTCAGACCCTTTTCTCCACCTCCTCCCACCCCTGTATTCAAGTTGTGCCCCCCCCCCCCACACACACACACCTTTGAAATTTAAATTTTATTCTTGGTGGAAGATCAAATCAAACTTTATTCATAGAGCACATTTCCTGCAGAACAACACAATGTGCTTTACAGCAGATAAAACAGAACCTAAAATCAGATGAGGGGTTAACAGAGCTGCTGCAGACTGAGTCCACTGACCAAAGTAATGGTTACACTGGGACT
>SSNR01000745.1:11409-24236 GCA_006937965.1 Callopanchax toddi | reverse complement strand
AATCCATAGGATTAGACTCTAAATGAGTCGATCAGCCAGTCATCAGATAGACATTTCTAAAAACTCCGTTTGGAGTCGAGCGCCTCGCAGCGAGGTGCAGCTCTGTGCGCTCCACGGGACTCTGATTACAGAATATTAACGTTCATTATGAGATCATGAGAGACAGTGAGAGAGGGATGAGGGGTTCACATATTTTTCATTGAGATACTCGGGGGGGAAAACCTGGCGCTGCTGTTTAATGCGGACCTCCTCGCGTTTGGAGTCCAGTTCTATGTGCGCGCAGCTCGCGGAGCAGATTTAGCGTGTCAACAAGCCTCCACAGGCTATGAACGCTGCTCTGAGGGCGCATTACAACAGGAAGTGTAGTTAATCCATATCTGATCGCGCACTGAGCACCGGATTGCAAAGGGGCGTTTGAGCGGATCGGGTCTGACACCTGATGGCGGACCAGTGTTCTTCTGCTGCAGAGCGCAGGACGTCTGGATCACAGGTCTGCGCTCAGCAGCACAGAACCTCAGTCTGGGCTGCAGGTATTGGTTGGTGGAGATGCTGCACTATTTCTGCATCCTTGGTTCGAATTATTAGAGGGGACAATTCAGTGATTTCCTATGACGGTATGGACGGGCAGGCTCGTGCGCAAACCTGTCAGAATGACCGGCGCCCTTCAGATCTTTCCGTCAAAGTAAAAAAAAAAAAAAAAACGGTTAAATACGGGAAATGTCCGGTTAACGGGACCCCTGCTATATATTAGGATTTACGATGGGGAAGGTTGTGAACACCTCATCTCTCTCTCATGAAATCATAATGAACGTTAATATTATACAGAGTCCCACAAAGCGCACAGAGCTGTGCCTCAGCTGCTGCTGCGCTGCGCTCCACTCTGGAGAGTTTTTATTTCTATCTGATGACTGGCTGATGGACTCATTTAGTGTCTAATCCTATGGATTTATGTGCTAAATGGGCCCGGTGTTAGATCAATGGAATAGGAACCGAGCGATCTGCAGCTTCTAAACAGGTTCTCCAAACCGCGACCGTCAGCGGAGGATTACACAGCATGTCAACAAACCGTAAAAAGCCTCAGCATGTACACAAATAATTTACGTTGGTAAGGGTCTCAAACTATAAGTACTGACGATGGGGAGGGTTGTGACTTACCTTCAAAATGAGATAAATCCTGCGAAATATAAAATGTGAAGCCTTTCTCTCGTTTGCTCTTTGGCGCAGGGAAAACTATCAACAAGTCGGTGAACATCATCAACAGAAACATTAGGCACATGCCCCAGACATCTAGAAAAATTTAAATCGCCGCTTAGTCCACTCATTTTGTCGACTTCTTCGGGAACACAAGACCGTAAATAGGGTGTGACCAGGAGAGAATATCAAACCGGAAATAAAACACTGGACAGGAGTCTTCCCACCGGAAGTAGCATATGCTAACGTGCACAGGGTCTATTAGGAACACCACCTGGTCCATTCTATTATTTGCTGCTTAAAAAGACCATGGCTGTGTTCAGGTAAGTAGGAGGACTTTCAGCTCCACATCCCAAATGTTTCATCACGGATTTAAAAATCTAAGCTGGCAGTTCCTGTAAACAGGCTCTACTTTTCAACAACCTAGAAACAGAAGACGGAGACCTTAAAAATAAACGTCAGATTGTTAAATATGGAACAAACTCTGTTCTCATCTTCAAAGTCAATCACCATCTCCATTAGTGGTGTTTGTCTGGTCAACCAGACTTTATGTTGAACTGGCTTTGTAATAAAGCCCTCTGAACTATTATTAGATTTAGTGTTTATATGTGTATGAGTCCACTGGACTCAGCTATATATACACACTCTCTTTTAATTTTCACTCACCTGCTTCCTGTTTTCCAGCTGGATGATGGGATGAAGCCGTTTCCCTGAAGCAACACACCTGTTTCCAGTTGGAGACAAACCTAGCATCAACCATGAGGCAGACCAGCGTTTTCCTTCCAGATCCAAGAGTCTCAGTGTCGATAGAGCTGGGCTGCTGGAAACACGACGGTCTGACACTGGTGGATTCCTGCTGATCCACGTCACCTGGACAACTGGAATGTTCACTTCTAAGGAATGTTTTGTTCAGCCTGTTTCCTGATGAGGTGGTGGTAGTAACCTGAACCACCTGACAGAGAATTCAGACACCTGATCCAGTTTTCTTTAAGGAAGTCCGCAGTGTTCCTTCTGGTGTAAGAGTGGAACACGTAGACTACAGCCAGAACCTTCTGAACCAAAAGATTAACGAAGCAGACCTGGGGCCATGAAGACAACGTGTAAAAAGTTAGTGAACCACGGCTTTAGATGTCTGCTAAATACATAAGCATTCATGTTAAAGAAGGAGGCTGAGATCAGGGATTAGTAAAGCATGTCACTAAACCTGTGTCTACTTAGAGGAAAAATATTAAAGTTAAAGTGATAATATGCAGTTTTGCTTGTTTTGGGCGCCCTCTGGTGTCCGTTTTAAATCACTGCATTACAAAAGTTAGCATATTGTTTCAGCTTCTAAACGCCTAAATCTACCTGTTGAAATGTCTCCTCAGCCTTCATAGCTTTCTACAGGAGCGGTTATTTACTCCTTCAAAGAAATCAGCTGTGTTCAAGCAGGGAGAGATGGGAAAAATCAGGAATCATGAGCTAAAAACACTCCAGCGCTAGCATAACAGCTAGCCACTTTGGGTTAGCCTAACCCTCTGAGACACGTGACTTCCTGGGTACCGTGACGGAGACGGAGATCTTGCAATCGTGGTATTCTGGATCTAACCACCAGATGGGGCTAAGTGACTTTTCATTAACTCTGTAAAGAGTCAGATTAGCACAGACTGGCTCAAGGAGAAGATTTAAAAATATGAAAAAGTTGCATATTATCACTTTTAAGGAAAAACTCTTTCTCTGACAGGTTCATCGACGGTTTCATGATCGCTGCACAAAGTGTGACAATAAAGAGATTTGAACATCGTCCTGCTGCAGGTTTTTCCTGTGACCAGACACTTAGTGATTCTAGTGAAACAACAGGAGGAGTGAACCTGTGGAGCTGGTTTAACACACCATCGCTTCACTGTGAAAACACAACCTGAGTCTGATTCAAAGAACTGGAAAAACACACTGACAGCAGGATGTCTTCGTGTCTCTGCTGCCTAAACTCTATCCTGCTGCTTTACCTCCACACTGTGTCAGACACCTTCCTGTTTCCTGATCAGAACTCTGTTTCCCAGCAGCCCTTGCTCCTAAAAACCTCCAACAGACTCAGAGTCTCGCTGTGTTTGGACAGAAACCTCCAAGAAACCAATGGAAACAGCTGGAATCAAAATGTAACAACAAGAGTCCTGAATAAGAGCCAGTAAATAATCAGCCTCCAGCTGCTGGTTGAGCATCAGGATCAAAGCTGACTTCAAGTCATCCAGCTGTTTCAGTCACAGCTGCTCGTCAGCCCAGCAGGATGCGTCTTCCTGATCTACAGCGCCCCCCCAGAGGACAACAGAGGGAAGAGCTGCTGGAAGGAGATCAGGACAAAACCACGGAGACACGCTGGTTTGAAGGTTGTTTATTATAACGTTTCATGGCTCAACTCTGAGGATATGAAACTCTGACACAATGTAAACTGTAAATTTGCTGTCCCCTCAAAATAAGTCAAATTACAGCCATTAATGTCTAAACCACTGGCGACAGAAGAGAGTACACCCTTGTAAAACTGTACGGCCAACATGATATTTTCAGCACTCGGGCGTGGAGTCCACTGGAGCTTCTTCCACTCCTCCACGATGACATCACAGAGCTGCATGGTGCGCTCCTTCACTTTTGGTTTGAGGAAGCCCCACAGATGCTGCAGCTCCATTTCAGGGTCTTGGCGATCTTCTTATAGCCTAGGGCATCGTTATGCAGAGCAACATTTCTGTTTGTTCTGACCCTCAGACAGTTCTTTTGAAGGGACATCAAATTCTCCCTGTTACACAAATTGTAGACTGAATATTTGACATATTGTCAAAGTGTCATATCCTCAGCATTATAATAAAATGTTAACAAAAAGGTGACATACTGTAGATAAATCCTAACCCTGTCATTAATGAATTAAATCAATATTTGAGGATTTAATTATTTTAGGATTTCATGTGTTAGTGCACATCATGAATTAAATTTAACTGTCTCAAACTCAGTGGGTGGAGCTGATAGCAAACATGGCTGCTCCTGCCGACGGAGGAATTCTCTCAACTTGGTGAGATCATTTAAGCCCAACAGATAAAATAGGTGCTTTCCAAGAATCTGTGGGAGAGTTTAATTAGGAACTGTTTGATCAAGTTTTTGAGCGTAGAACAGTTTTAATTTTGACGTGAAATTTTAATGTAGTTTTAGTCTTTTGACTAAAATTCTTTTTCATTTTAGTCTAGTTTTAGTCATCAATTCGTTTTAGTTTTAGTCTAGTTTTAGACGTACAATTCGTTTTAGTTTTAGTCTAGTTTTCGTCGACTAAAATAGTTCAGAATTTTAGTCGACTAAATATAAAATAGACACATTTCACTAATATTAATATTTTTTCCTCTGGTGCAATTATTTTACATTCTTTTAATGAATTGGGGTAACACTTTACCTTTATTAACGTTAGTGCATTATTAAGTATTAATAAACAAATGGGCCCTTTATTAACGTTCCAAATATTGTTAACTACCATATTGACTTGAATATAGGATGACCCCAATTATAAGACCCCCCCCTTTCCAAGACTAATCTTCAGAAAAAAAACTAAATTCACTTTTAAAATAAACTATTTTTGTTGAAGATTTGAGGAAGTAGTTTAAATATTATCTTATTTAGAAGCCTTTAATATTTTCTTAATAATTCAATCACAAAGATCTGTAATTCATATTCTAGTGTGTGTTGAGTTCTGTCAGGAAAGACACTAGTGAGCCTGAGAAAAAACTGAGCAAAACAAATACCATAATAATGCAAACTGTCAGAACTTTGCTCATGACGTGTCAGATCAAAACTCTGCATGAGGCTTTAACTCACAGTCTGATCAGCTGTTCTCACGCTGCGGTCCGTCTCCTCCCACAGAACGTGATCTCCACAACGCTCCGTCTTCGGTCATTTCTCTCCATAACTCCATATTTCCCGTCTCCCTGACAGCTGTTTGATCCTCTGCTGCATTCATCACTATTATCTTAAAATTAGCGTCGTAACTCTGCCTCCGTTCTGTTAATCTGACCCACTTTTAATAAAGTCTGTTCCTGTCGGCATCTGCTCAGCTGTTTACAAACTCTGGCGCGCAGTGTTGCCAGATTGAAAATGTTAAAGAATCGTACCAGGATCTTAAAAACATCGTATTTTTTAAAGAATTATCGTACACTACTAAGTTACAGCCTTAACCCAGGTTTTAATATCAGTATATCAAACACTGTGCAAAATTATCATTTTTAAAGTAGTTTTAGCTTTAAATAATCTAACACAATGATTAAAACAAGCATCTCTTACACAAACCCGGCCTGGAGGGTTACCGGGGTCTCACCCTGGAGCCAGGCCTGGGGTTGGGGCCCGTGGACGAGCGCCTGGTGGCCGGGCTTTCGCCCATGGGGCCCGGCCGGGCCCAGCCCGAACTGGATACATGGGCTCATTCACCTGTGGGCCCACCACCTGCAGGAGGAGCATGAAGGGTCCGGTGCATTGTGGATCAGGTGGCAGACCGAGGCGGGAGCTTTGGCGGTCCGATCCCCGGACACAAAAACTGGCTATCGGGACATGGAACGTCACCTCTCTGGCGGGGAAGGAGCTGGAGCTTGTGGAAGAGGCTGAGCGATACCGGCTAGATATAGTCGGGCTCACCTCGACACATAGCGTTGGCTCTGGAACCCGAGTCCTGGAGAGGGGTTGGACACTTTTCTTTGCTGGAGTTGATCCGGGTGAGAGGCGGAGGGCTGGGGGGCTTTCTGTTAGCCCCAAGACTCTCTGCCTGTATGTTGGGGTTTTCTCCGGGGGGCGAAAGGGCAGCTTCCCTGCGCCTTCGGGTTGGGGAACGGGTCCTGACTGTTGTTTGTGCTTATGCACCAAATAGCAGTTCAGAGATTCAGACTTCATCAGCTCGGACAATCATACCAGGATTGTTGTCAATATTGCCAGCATTGAACCTTTCACTATTTACACAGTTAAAAATTCTGCTATAGTGTTTCCTCCATACTTCTGCAATATTCTTATCACCTGAAACCCCATTAATAGTTGCTGGTAGCAGTGGCTTACTGTTACAGCTGAGTTTTAATTCCTTCCAGAAGTCAAAAGCTTTATTATTCTTAAGTTTATTTGCTAGGGAGTTTGCCCGCATTGTTTGCTCATTCCTTTTAATGTAGCGAACAGCATTCTTAAACTTAGCGTTAGCAGTTTTCTTAGACTCTAACATTGTACCAGATTTTGGTTTACCAGCAGCTACCCAGGCTTTATAGGCTGCTCTGGATTCAGCGTGCAACACCGAGGCATGCTCACTCCACCCTGGTAGGGGTTCAAATTTTGTTGTTCCTTTTTGGCAGAGAACCCTGCTGGTACTGTTCAAGCAGTCCACAATATTCTGGTACAGAGTGCCTAAATGCTATCTGTGTTCCATATGTTCACAATTAACATCTTTACACTGTAATGTTTCTTTGTGCAAGCTAACAGTGCTCAGACTTCGATCTGACAGTAAGTTATATTTCCTAATATCCTCATCTGTCGCTTTAGCCCAAGTCACCTTGTCTATGTGTGTAATGCTCTCATGTTGGAGCAGCACAGGCAATGTTTCACAGTTTAACTCTATGGAGACTGGGATGTGGTCAGTTGTCGCCAGGGGATACAAGACCTCCATCTTGGATATACATTCATGTGCATCCTCAGTGCATATACAGTGATCAAGCCAGGATGTTGTGTGCCAAGCCTCACTGATATATGTGTGGCTGTCTGCCGGCAGTTTCTCTTTACTAGTTAAAATCAAATTATTATTTTCACAAAACTGAATCAGGTGTTGCGCAACGATGGAGCGTGTGTCAGAAATATCAGCATTCATATCACCAACAATAAAAACACAGTTAGAATCACACTGACTAATAAAGGAGCTTAAAAAACCAAGTTTAGCCAGATATTCATCTTCATTTTGCTGACTCTCATATGGGGTATAAATATTTAGGATCATAAAAGCCTTGTTATCCAGAACAATCTTTGTCGCTATGCACCAGTCCACGTTTAGCCTGACAACTGAGATATAAGGGTCATGTTTCTTATGCCAGAGGATGGCCACACCTCCAGGTATCCTACCTCGAATAATTCCAGAGGACAGATCAGTAGTGGACTCCCCAGCACCATGAAAATTACAGTGAAGAGAGTTCAATGAATTTAATTTCAAGTTTAATGAATGGGATCTTTTCCTTTAAGTGCTTTAATTTAAACTACAGAGTTTCAAGAGAAAACATTGATCAATATGGATTATTTTTGATAAGGTTTGAACAAAACACGGGCGCAAATGTAGCTCCGAAACAAGTCTTCTTATGAAGTTACTCTACGGTCAAAAACTTGATCAAACAGTGAGGATCTTCCTACGTATTACCACAGATTTCTGTTATCTGTTAGGTTTAAATTATCTCACCGAGTTGAGAGAATTCCTCCATCGCCAGGAGCAGCCATGTTTGTTATCAGGCTTAGCTCCACCCAAAGCCGTATAAAGAGAAAGTTACGACACGCTTTGATCTCGCCGACAGGCGGTCACGTGGTTCATGCAGCCTCCAATAGTTCCAACAGCTCAGCGCTGTCAGTCAGTCAGAGCGGTTTCTGGCAGGATACAATGCTACAACCATTATTTTCTCATCTCCCGAGCTATTTTCAGTAAATATTGACCAACAATGTATATCAGTTACCTCCAATTATGTATTTTATCAAAGGATTTTTTAAGAAGCGGCAGAAACAACATTTATCGTAGAAAATTTTGGCTACAGATTATATTTAAAAATTAAAATGTTTCTGCAATATACTGATCTATACCAGCAGGTTTAAAGTGGTTTATTATTATTCTAACCAAGTAAAGAAAACCAGAGTATAAGGCCTATTAAGAGCTCTTTCTGTCGTTCTGCATGCTAGCATGAAGATGCTACTGTTGATCTTATCCTATAAATGTGCTCGTGTTAAAGAGCTCTGATGTTAAAGTTTTAAAGGACTTGGAGAAAACTTATGTGTCAGTGGATGTTTTAACTGACAACCCAAGATTATTATCTTCTGTAGAAGACATCATTATTCCATATTTTATGTTTATTTTTCATGTAAAGTAACTCCATGCATCTATAACCCTGTTCAGCTTATAGCCTAACAATTTTTGTAAAGTAATAACTGATTAAAATGTTAATAAAATAAAACTGTTTCTGGATAAAACCTTATTGGATGAGAAAATAAATGTGTAATGATTTGTGCAAAGAAACAAACATTTTATTATACAACATCATATAAAACAAGCTTTAAGAAAGAAATACATTTACTACTATTTACACTGCTTAGTCATTACTTCTGCACCAAGGCATTTTATTTCACACAATGTTAAAACATGTTTGAGTTCTAGAGAGGGTTCATCACTGACAGCAGCTCCTTCGATGTGGACCTTCACACCTGCTGACCTCCTGACAGAGAAAAGTTTCAGAGAACTCAGAAAACAATCATCATCACAGAAGCACATTCAGACTGCTTTGAAGAAATGACACGTTACTGAGCTGATTCTGAGTGTGTAGCACGGTTCAGCAGCAGGTCATTGAAGTCAGCCTCATGTGGTTTAACTGAAAAACAATACATAATTAACTCATGTTCAAAATTACATTTTTCTTCACTGATAATATCACCATTATGCAGACATTTATGTCTGTAAAGGATCAANAGGACTAGATCATCTGCATATATTAAACGATTAACAAGGAGGTCACCCACCAAGCATCCAGTCTCGCTATCATTCAGTGCAACAGACAACTCATCGAGGTACAGATTAAAAAGGACAGGAGACAAAATCCCACCTTGTCTGACCCCATTAGATACGGAGAAAGGTTCAGACACTTCCATCCCCCACTTGACCTGCATCAATTGGTGAGAGTACCAGAAGTGTAAAATCCTGATCAGGTATGAAGGAACCCCTCTGTTTTGTAGTTTAACAAAAAGTTTTTGATGATTGACTCTGTCAAAGGCCTTGGAGGCATCTAAAAAACACATAAAAACAGATGTATTCTGCCTCATATACTTACTTACAGTTTCTTTTAAAGCATAGATACATAAATCAGTACTAAGTTTACGTTTAAAGCCAAACTGATTATCTGTTGTTGCTATAGACTCTTGAAGTCTTTCTAGCAAAATATGCTCAAACACTTTGGACAACACGCTTGCCAGAGCAATAGGCCTGTAGTTATCAATACAGGATATTTTTCCTGTTTTCTCTTTGACTACGGGGACTAAAAGAACAGATAACATGTGATCAGGTAAGATGCCATGCTTCAAAAAGCCAGTAAAGCACAATGAAAGTAACACATGAGCTCTACAACTAGCGTACTTCATGTGCTCTGCTGATAATTGATCAGGGCCACACGCTTTGTTTAAAGACATTTTCTTGACAGCGATTCGGACTTCATCAGCTCGGACAATCATACCAGGATTGTTGTCAATATTGCCAGCATTGAACCTTTCACTATTTACACAGTTAAAAATTCTGCTACAGTGTTTCCTCCATACTTCTGCAATATTCTTATCACCTGAAACCCCATTAATAGTTGCTGGTAGCAGTGGCTTACTGTTACAGGTGAGGTTTAACTCCTTCCAGAACTCAAAAGCTTTATTATTCTTAAGTTTATTTGCTAGGGAGTTTGCCCGCATTGTTTGCTCATTCCTTTTAATGTAGCGAACAGCATTCTTAAACTTAGCGTTAGCAGTTTTCTTAGACTCTAACATTGTACCAGATTTTGGTTTACCAGCAGCTACCCAGGCTTTATAGGCCGCTCTGGATTCAGCGTGCAACACCGAGGCATGCTCACTCCACCCTGGTAGGGGTTCAAATTTTGTTGTTCCTTTTTGGCAGAGAACCCTGCTGGCACTGTTCAAGCAGTCCACAATATTCTGGTACAGAGTGCCTAAATGCTGTCTGTGTTCCATATGTTCACAATTAACATCTTTACACTGTAATGTTTCTTTGTGCAAGCTAACAGTGCTCAGACTTCGATCTGACAGTAAGTTATATTTCCTAATATCCTCATCTGTCGCTTTAGCCCAAGTCACCTTGTCTATGTGTGTAATGCTCTGATGTTGGAGCAGCACAGGCAATGTTTCACAGTTTAACTCCATGGAGACAGGGATGTGGTCAGTTGTTGCCAGGGGATACAAGACCTCCACCTTGGATATACATTCATGTGCATCCTCAGTGCATATACAGTGATCAAGCCAGGATGTTGTGTGCCAAGCCTCACTGATATATGTGTGGCTGTCTGCCGGCANAACCACTAACCCATTAAATGCTAAATGCTTTTTATGTAGTTGAGATAATTTAATAACGATTTTAAAAGAGGTAAAGACCTGACAGCAACAAGTTAAAAACGTTCCTTTGAGTTGGAGCCTAAAGTTTACACGTACATGTTTGTGTCTGATTAGAACTTATTTAAATCCAGAAAATCACCAAACAATTGATCAAACTCTAAAGATAAATATTTCAAAAAGTTCTGGATATTTACAAAGCTGAATGAGACAGAAAGGGGCCAGTGTAACACACAGACCTGCCGCTAACAACAAGCTAGCTTCAGCTAAACAGATTACTAGCTGGTTGACACGATTAATTTACTAAAACTGGCTACAAGAAAAATCACTACAGACTTATTTTGGTACAGAGTAGTCAGCTAACGCTTCACAGTGTCAAAAATGTTGTCATTTCATCAACTTACATTAGAAAATAGCTCCGAAACAGCGATAATGAACAGCGCTCTGTGGTGGAACTATTGGCGTCTGGGCTTTGTTTGGAACTATTGAGAGCTCCATGACCGACGTTACTTCCGCATTCCATTCTTTCTATTGGAGCCAATGGAAGTGTCCGAACTCTGTTTCTCTATGGCGCTGGCTCCACCCAGTGAGTTTGATGAGTCAGTTAGATTCAGTTAATTCATGATGAACACTAACACAAAGACAATAACATCATAAAATAATACAATCATGAAAAACATGTAAAAAGATCAAATAATGCAACAGGGCCGGATCTATCAGCCCCACTAAGGGGGGCAGGTAGAACATCAGGGGGGCAGTCTGGACACGCTAAGAATGTCTTGGTCATCACACCCCCCCAATCCCTTAAATACATCAAAAACTACACCATCATCATATCAGTTCCTCTATCCATAGATTTATGTTCATATCTGATCCCTACCCTCTGCATTTACCCGGGCTTGGGACGGAACAAGTAGGACACTGGCTGATGCCCTGTTGAGGCTGCATTAATCGGTTTATTTTTTCTTTTGTTTTTGGGTTTTTTTTTGTTCTTTTTGTTCTTTCTGTGTCATTTTGTTTTTGTCTTTTATTTTATTTTTATCTTTATATTTTAATCTTATCTTATCCATCTATTTAACCCTTATTTTTTGTCTGTTTGAGCATTTTTGTCCATTCATCAACTCGTCATGCAGCAAAGAGTTAATGGGGAACGTGACAGAAGTCCACATTTTACGAGAACATCCACATTCCTGTAAAAAAGATAATTTCAAGAAATAAGTTCAGGTAGTGAAAAAACCAGACTAGATTGACTTTAAAAAATATATGTCCATCTGTTCAATAATATATGTTTTTTAAAGTGTATTCAAGAAGACAATCTGTCCAAGTTTTTGTTTTAATGAAAATTTGACTGTGGTGTTGAAATCTATAATTATCCTGAAGGAATGGTGTAGGACCATTTGCATTTTTTTACAAGTAGCTTTACTAAACAGCTTTCTCCAATAACATGTACTGCATCTTTTTTTTTTTAATTAAATTAATTTAATTCAAAAGGAGAACACAAAACAAACAAAAAATTATATACATAAACATTTACACTACACATTTGAACGAAAAGGGACAGAAGGAAGAAAATCTTATATAATCTGCCCCTTTTTACAAATACAATTTTTTATTAAATCATTCAACTTCTAAACAGATAAATTATAATTACGCTACTGTTTAAATTTACTGAAATAATCACAGACACTAAGTTAATTAACAATTTCATAATTCCTCAAAATATTTTACTTAAAGCATCTTTTAAATACATAAAGTGACTTTGATTCCTTCATTTCCATTTGTAAGTTGTTCCACAATTTCCCACCATTAATTGAAATACTCAGTTCCCTTATCTTCGTTCTAAATCAGGTTTATTAAAGACTTTAGTTCCTTTCAACAAATAACGGCTTTCTCTCATTTCGAACATCTTCTGAATATTTATAGGCAGAGTATCTGTACTAGCTTTGTACATAGTTTGTAATATTTTCCAATTAACCAAATCATGAAATTTCATTATTTTATATTTGATGAATAACGGGTTAGATGGATCTGTATAATGACTATTATTAATAATTCTTAATGCTCTTTTCTGCTAAATAAATACTGGCTGTGTAGCTCTTATATGTGGATCCCCAGATTTCTACACAGTAGGTTAAATACGGTACAATCAATGAGTTATATAATGTTAACAGACCAGAACTATTCAACAGAAACTTGACTCTATGTAGTATTGCGATGACTTTGGCTATTTTTCCTTTTATATAACTTGTATGCGGCTTCCAGGTCAGATCCTCATCAAACATCACTCCTAAGAATTTAGTTTCCTTTACCCTTTGAAC
>SSNR01000744.1:89345-132659 GCA_006937965.1 Callopanchax toddi | reverse complement strand
CCTCCCGATTTTCACTTCAAAATCCTTTTTTTTTAATTTGGACAGCTTGCTTTCTGGGTTTATCTGGCAGAAAAAGCATCCGAGAGCCAGTAAGAAGGTGTTACAGCTGCCCCGTGATTTGGGGGGTATGGCATATCCTAATTTAATACATTATTACTGGGCCTCCAATATCACTGCTTTACTGTTTTGGTTACGAGAGGGTGTTGACGTACCAGGTTGGGCTGCCGTGGAAAAGAATTCATTTCATAATAGTTCTCCCTTAGCCATACTCTGCTCTCAGTTACCCCTCCCACACCCAATATCTTCATATTCAGCCAACCCCATTGTGATTCAGACAATTAAAATTTGGAATCAATGTAGAAGATCTTTTGGCCTTATGGAACTGTCATTCGCTGCTCCTGTGAAGAATCACATGTTTCCTCCCTCAGTATTTGACGAAGCATTTAATGGATGGGTAACCAGAGGCTTAAGCTCTCTGTATGATCTGTATAATTGACGGTACATTTGCCTCATTTGAGCAACTGGTGACAAAATTTCATATCCATAGTTCACAATTTTTTAGGTACTTACAGCTGAGACACTTTGTGAAATCCAATTAAGAATGTTTTCCTTCTTGCCCAGCTCGGACTTTGTTAGATGATATTTTGGATTGTCGGACACTTACTAAGAAAACTTTGAGTAAAATTTACACCAGGCTCAGCTCACACCATAAGACCGGTTTGGAGACGCTGAAACAAAAATGGGAACTGGACATGGGTATTGGATTATCGGAGGAAGTCTGGCACAGGATTCTACGAAACATCCACAAATCCTCAATTTGTGTCAGACACTGCGTCATCCAATTTAAAGTGGTGCATCATCTGCATTGGTCCAAGGATAGACTGTCCAAAATTAAACCAGACCTGGACCCAACATGTGAGCGTTGCAAAAGGTCACCCGCTACTCTCTATCACATGTTCTGGATGTGTCCAAGGATACAAGGGTATTGGGGTTCAATTTTTAATGCACTCTCTAAGATCTGTGGGACTGATTTGAGCCCTGACTCCTTAACCGCCTTGTTTGGCATAGCAACGGGTGACGCCCCTCTGGACAAAGGTCAGTTGCACATGATTGCATTTAGCTGCTTGCTGGCTAAGAGACTCATTCTCCTCAGGTGGAAGGACACACACCCACCAGCATTTGGCCATTGGATAAAAGAGATCATGGCCCATGTACACCTAGAAAAAATTAGAAGTGTTTTGGGGGGCTCATTTAAAAACTTTTCTTCTGTTTGGTCATCATTTAGATTGTTTTTTGAGGGTGTTTCTGTAGGTGATTTTACATGATCCATATATGCATGTCTATTTAAGTTTTGAGTGTTAACCTGTTATTTATTTATTTTTTGGGTTATTTATTTATTTATTTATTTGCTTTCTGAATTGGTGTCTTGTCAGAACCCTTTATTTTATTTTTTAAGTTTATTATTATTATTTTCTTTAAATATACTTTTGAGCATGTTTCTCCTTTGTATTTGGTCCAGTGCAGCGGGAGGGAGGGATATTTTGTTTTGTTTGTTCTGTTTTATTTTGTTTGTTCTGTTTTGTTTTTGTTTTATATGAAAATCTGAAAACATAATAAAAAGACAATGTTAAAAAAAAAAAAAGGAGACCAGTTCAGCGCACACACATCACTGCAGCGGCAGACTGCATGCAGAAACGGTCAAGCGATTAAAAATGCGATTAATTAGGTGATTAAAAAACATAACACGTTAATTAGGGCTGTAATTAATTAATTGTAATTAACGTGCTAATCTGACACCCCTAATTAAAATCACACACTTGTGTGTGTGAGAGTATGTGTGTGTGTGCGCGCTTGCCATCAGACCGCGCTGTATTAGCAAGTCGCTACCTACAGCAGCTTGTCGGGCTGCGAGCAGCCGTTTCTCGTAACCGCTGATAGACACCGGCTGAGGCCTCATTTATAAACCTGCTCACGCAAAAACGGGTCAGCAAGTTGTGTACGTTTTCAGACTTGGAGGCCCGCACACACACACGATGTGTGCGCGCACACACAAAACCAACTGTCACTCTCCACCCGCATCTCTGAACCGAATAAAAATGAGAATTTGAACGAAAACATCTCACATTTAGGAGTTAAATCACAATATGTCCATGTCTTCAAATGGTATAACTGCACTTATTGATGCGTTATCGTGATCAGCTGTGTAGTTATGAGACATATGAATACTGCAGTCAGAGGCACTCGCGCGTAATGCTCAGCGCTCCGGACTCCTGACGCGGCGCTCCCCGTCCAGAATCCGGAGCAGGGAACGCTGCGGCCACGGTTCAAAGAACCCCGAGAGCCTTCAACCAAGCTGATTTATTCTCTAGATCAGTCTGGACTTATGATCTGAACTGAGACATATGAATGCTGCAGTCAGAGGCACTCAGTAATGCTGCTGAAAATGTCATTATTATAATTTCTAAATTAATAAATGATGGGTAAAAATAGATTATGACAGGATTTTTTTAACCGTCAGTCAAAATGAAGCAAAGCAATAAAGTCCAAACAGACCTCTGATTTACTTCAGTTCATGTTTTTGTATTGCTTTGGTACCAAAATTGGTACCGAGAACCGTGGATTTTTACTGGTATCGGTACCGAATACTGAAATTTTGGTACTGTGACAACACTAATGGTTTCAATGGTGATTATGATTTTTTTCCCATAATCGAGCAGCCCTAACAGTAAATGTGTGTTGAATCTTTGTTTATTAAACTTGACCAACACATTCTCATGAGAGTCAGAGTGATTTTTCTCAACAGCAGCTGTATACACAACCTCCTGGCTGGGCAACAAAAATGAATGGAAGAGAAGCTGGTACTAATGTGCAGAGTAATGGATTAAGTGTTGTAAATGCACAAGGAGCACTTAGTGAGGGACGCTTGTGGAAGACAGCAGGAGACAGACAGAGCGCAAGACATCAGAGTATGAAAGAGAGAAAGTGAGCGCAGCTGAGAGGAAATCTGCCTCAACCATCCTCTTTGACAACTAGAAGCCAAACGGCAGTACAATGGGTTTTTCATTATTCATTCTGTGTTTGAGGCAGTTTCTGAGACGTGTGTATTCTGTGACTCAGCGAGTAATTTGAGAAGTTTATGAGACAATTGAAAGTTTAAACGATGGGATTAAAATAACAAATACAGGCAGGTATTATTATTACAGGCAGGTCAACATTATTTCAACAGTTTATTAACTCTTTAAAGCCTGAAAAATGAAAGAATCCATAATCCACCAATTAATTCTTTAGTGGGGGGTCATGGTTGGTGGGCGAGACCCTGGGCAGGTCTCAGTCTATCACATGAATATAAAACTATAGTCATTTAAATTGTTCAACTGTGTTTAACAGACTTGTTCAAATGTACCAGTGCATCAATGGGACTGTTTTGAGTGACAGATGTTTTAAATACCAGGAAATTTGCCACTAATTAGTGACCAGTCTGACTGGCTGAGTATTGCTCTCTGGTCAGATATCAGTACAGGTGTATATCCAATATTGTCTAACTCCTAATTTCCGATACCGATATAAGTGGGGTACCCCTCATTAAAAAATGACAAACAAAATCATTTTAGGTAACTAACATCCCATACCTCCTATCATGTATACCTAAACTTTAAATATTGTCAGTGGAAAATAGAACAACTGCTTCAATTCCTCTTTAAAAAATGAGACATCTTGATTCCTCCTCCCATAACCTCCACTTTACAGCCATTACAAATGGCAATTTAATTGTCCGGAGAAACTTTGAGATAATTCCAAAGCAAAGACAGGTTGGCGAGTCCTCTTACATGTTACGTTATGCTGCAACGTGGTTTGATGTCATCAAGTGTACGCCAATAGATGTTGCATTCAAGGTTGGCTGGGAAATGCTGAAGCCACAGGATTTAATGCAATAAATAGAAATATCTCAAAAACTATACACCAGATTAGTTATATTTTGAAATTTTGGGAGAGAGGAGAAGTAGCTGAACAGTTTGATGTATAAATATGTGCATGGTATGTAAAGGTCATGTGTGTCATTACAAAAACAGATACCAATATTTTTTTATATTACATTTTAATGCCATCATCAGCCGATATTATCGGTAGACCGATAATATCGAACATCCCTAGTATATATAGATATGTATATATGTGTGTGCAGGGTCCGAAATAAAATTTTTGACTCACCGGCCAAGTTGGCCGGTAGATGATAAAATCTACCAGCCAAACATTTTTACCGGCCAAAATTGTAAATGATTTAGATCTATCCAAAGCATGTTATTCTATAATATGATGTTACATCCGAACAGAAAGGAATGACAACTTAATTAAACAATCATTAATAAGAAAAACTACTTTTTAGTCATTTCAGATTTTTATTTTTTAGAAATATTTTTAATGAACTCTTTTATTGAAATCTAGTCAGACTCCTTGTTTTCTCTGTCCAGGACATCTGGCCTCCTGCTTCTGACAGTCTTTGTGCCACTTACAGCCTCATTGGGTCAAAGTCCCTGTAGCTTCATTGTCTTATTTCCTAGGATAAATGAGTCGTTACGGTTCTTCTTTCTAGAGTACTGGTGGAAAACGGTGCTGCTCATTTGCGCAGATTCCGGTGTTGTGCGGAAATATGTTCCCCTGAAATATTTTGTTCCCCTGTGTCGGGAGCAGATGATTCTGTCAGTGATTAAAACAAAAAAAATAAGAAGAATAAAAAATGTCTACTTTATTCATTTATTTACTAGGAACTTTTAGTTTAATTTAGATGTGATTTAAATTGAGTTCAGTTACCAAGGGCCTCTCTTATCAAAAGACGACCCTTACTGAGGTCGTTGACTGGTTCCGTGGGTCTGGCAGCTTTGAGCAGGTTTCCTCTACAAGCTGAAGTGGAGATCTCCAGACTTGGAGTCGGTGTCCTCCGGGGAACGAGGTCGCCGTTGGATCAGCTGATAGCCCTGGATACCGTGGATCCAGTAAGGGTGGTTCAGACAGACAGCAGGCCCCATGGTGAAGAAGTCTGATGCATTTTAATCAGTCCAAATTGTCCATTTGGTTAAAAAGGATTCATCTCTTTTTCATTCAAAAACATGATGACTAGAACAGGAAGTTTCCCAAAAATCAGGAATCTCTCTCGGCATAACAACAGATCTCAAGAACTCAAGACAAGACAAGACTAGCCTGACGACTAGACTTTGAGGAAGTGTATCCACTTTTTAGGAAAGGAGAATAGCCAATAAGGGCTTGAGGAATAATGAAGGGGTGTGTTATTTTATCAAGACCAGACTTCATCCATCCATCCATCGTCTGTAGCCGTTTAGTCCTCCACAGAGGGTCACGGGGGAGCTGGTGCCTATCTCCAGCAGTCAAGGGGCGAGAGGCGGGGGACACCCTGGACGGGTCGCCAGTCCATCGCAGAGACCAGATTTCAGTTTATTCTAAAATCATAAGTAGAATTTTAATTTGATAAAAATGGATTGAATTCAATACTGTCATTATTAACCCAGATATTAAAATATATATAACATGATCATTCATGACTTTTTTGTAAAGGAAAAATATTACCGTATTTGCCCGAATATAGGACGACCCTGATTATAAGACGACCCCCATTTTTCAAGACTGATCTTCAGAAAAAAGAATAAATTCACTTTTTAAAGAAACTATTTTTAATTAAAATTTGAGCAAATAATTTATATGATACCTCAATTATAGACTACTTTAATATTTGCTTATTAATCAGACAGGAATTAAAGTTCTATGAGACAACAGATTTCAGTCAATTGGGGGGAAAAAAGAGAAAAAAGAAGCTCTCTCTTCCTCACTCTGGCTGTGTGGGCCCTCCCTCCCTCCTCCCTCTCTCACTGAGACTGTGTGTCTGTGTGTGTGTGCGCGCGCAGCTTCAGAAACCGGTCCCGTGTGTGGACACAGGCAGCGCCGGATCCTCAGGTGTTTTTCAGGCTTGAGGAAGAATGCATGTGTGAACCGAGCGCCGCGCTCACCTGTACAGAGCTCACGCTGAAAACACTGCAGCCGCCGCGGGTCCACTGGTCCGACAGAAGGTGTCGGCTCCATACGTACTAAACAGAACCGGACCGAACCAAAAACCCAAACTAGTCTGAAAACGCCAGAAGCTGGAGCTGGACTTTGCCATCAGGTGTTTTTATCCTCAGTGGACCTGTAACTTTGAGGTGGAGCGGACGTCTGGGACCACTCGCGGTCTAAAAGCTGCTTCCTGCTGGCGCCGCTTCTGTCGTTTGAACATAAAGCATGCGCCCCCTGCTGGGGCGCGATAGTAAGACGACCCCCCCTTTTTAAAATTATTTTTAATGAAAAAAACCTCGCCTTATATGCGAGCAAATACGGTAATAAAGTAAACCTTATTAATTCATCAAACAGAAATATTTAAGTTTAAAATGATGTATTTACTAATCATTATTTAAAGTTAAAATGTTTTGGTTAGACTTAGCATGAATACAAATGCATTAAATATACCTTTTAATATCATTGACTGACTTATTCTGAGAAATAAGACCGAAGAAGGAATTTAAACTCATTACCAGGTCATGTAACTAATGAGGAAGTTTAAGTGATCAACTCTGGATAATTTCACCTGTAAGGAAATTAATTCAGTGTTATACAGTAGAAATGACATTAATTATTAGAAAAAGAAAGAGTCCAGTGTGAGGGAATGTATTATCCTGTATGACTCCGTCCTTGAGGGGAGAAGCGGCTGCACTGTTTAGACTGCAGTCTGCAGCTGTTTCTGTGTTATGGGTTTGAGCTGAAGGGAAGAAATCAGGTTAAAAGTGATTCTGTCTTAAGGTGGAAGTGTGAATAATTTAGAGTGGTCAGTCGGTCAGTCCACCTTGACTTTCTGGCCGCTACACATCAGTTTTCCACATGAATGTGAGTCGTGACTGTGTTGATACTTCACTCCTTCATGCTTCTGTACTGCCTGGTAGTTTGAATCACATCTCTTCTCATTGGCTAGGGCTAAAGCAGGGGTTGGTCCCAAGATTCAACAGACAGACAGACAGTATCAGACCCAATGAGCTGTCCTGTTCCATCTGAACTCTTATTTATACAGTAGTGATGCATGGGTTAGGGTTTTTATCGACCTGCGGGTCCTGCAAATGTGAAAACCTCTGACCCACACCAAGCTGCCAAGCATCACTGCGTCTATTTTTACAACCCGGTGTTTCAACAAATCCTCTTACCTACCAAGATCTACTTTGCGGTGAACGAAATGATGTCATGCATTTCTTACCCTTATCGGACTTTCCCACCGGCTTCGGTCAGAGGCGTCTTCGTTTACTGCAAGTTTTTTATATTTTCTAATATGAGAAGACGCTTTTTTTGTTCATATTTACAGCGCTTACTTTTATCACATTTTTAGCAACTGTTGCATTGTTTCTTTTAAAAATACATTTGAATGTCTTTGTAAGCAGGTTTATAACACAACTGGGCGGGTCTACAGATCTGGACTGAATTAGATACTTTTTAATAATTTTAAACGAAGGAGTCTGTAGAAAAGGGCTGCGTGACGTAGCGGTAGGAATATTCGACAAGGCAGCAGAAATTGCCATGACACCGGCCCGCCTAATTTAAAACGCGTTATAATAATGACTGAATGTGCTTTTATTTAGTCTGACCGTCTCCAAAATGTGCTTATGCAAGGTTTAAAGTTTGTACAAAGTTACCACATTTCTCGAACGTTTTCTTATAAATCCCAAAGTTTACAGAGAAAGTGACGTACGCACCGACCTTTCAGACTCATTTGTAGCGGTCATGGAGAGAGAAACGGACTTCTCTCAGCCTGTCTTTGCAGCTGCAGCCGCTCGCTGTCGTTTTCACTATAGGTAACAGCATAGTCCTACCATGTGTCCACACACACAGACACACACAATGACAGAAATTTTCACTGGAGGGATAAGTTTCTCGGCTGACCTGGGAACCCTTTGGATCCCCCGGGGGAGCTGGCTGGGGAGAGGGAAGCATGGCAGGCTGTTGCCCCCGAGATCCGACCTTGGATAAGCGAAGGAAAATGGATGGATGGAAAATTTTCCATTAACGCGACCAATGATTTGAACCTGCTCCCAACCGCACTGGAGTAAAAATATATTGACCAAACCCAACACGACCTGCAGGTAACCCGCGGGATAAAAGACAACCCGCGCATATACAGACTTTAACCACTAGAGGCCTTTTTTTTAACTCAATTAGAAATTTTTTCTCATCTTGCTTTCTTCCTTCATTCTATCCCCCTTCTTTTCTTTCCTCTCATTTCTTTCTTTTTTTCCTCCCATTGTTTTTCTTTTCTACTACCGTCCTTTCTTCACTTCCTTGCTTTATTCCTCTCATCCCTTCAGGATTTTTGACTTCCCTCTTTCTTTTCACTCTCTTTTTGATTCCCTTATTTCTTTCTTCCTCCTCTCCCTTTATCTTCCCTCCATCCTTCACTTCATTGTTTTTCCCTTTTTCCTTTCCTTATTTGTTTTTTCTTCCTTCTTTCATTCTCCTATTTACTTCCTCCCTGCTTCCTAATTTCCTTCCTTCCTCACTTTCTTCCCTCCTTCCTCCCTTTTTTCTTGTTTTCACTCCTTCTTGACAATGGCTCTGGGGCCCAAGCCATGTGTTGAATTATCCTTGAATGAGATACTGAACCTCCAACTGCCTCCAGGGCACCGTGAAACTGGCTGCTGCTCCTCAGGGTCGATTCAGAGGCAGATAAATAACTCCACTGTGTAGTACTGAGGTACATACTGTATGTAGTACTGAGGTATATAGGTTGTACTGTGGTATATACCTTGTACTGAGGTATATACATTGTACTGTGGTATATACGTTGTACTGTGGTATATACCTTGTACTGTGGTATATACTCTGTACTGTGGTATAGGGCTGCAGCTATCGAATATTTTTGTAATCGAGTACTCTATCGAATCTTTTTTCGATTAATCGAGTACTCTAATAAATTACATGTATGTATATATAAATATACATGTACAATGTATAAATCTGAGAGAAAATAAAGTATTAAACATTTTTAAAATGAAAAATAGATATAAACCATGGTTTTGTGGCATATAAGTGCATTTACTATTATTACTGGTATTTATTGCTTACCTCGGAACTTTCTGTTATGTCACTGTCTTCCCCTCACACACCTTTTTTTCAGTCGGACTGAAGTGAAAGTGCTGCAGCCATAGATATCATGGCTGCAGCACCAAGTTAATTCCATACGCAATGCGTGGCTTCGACTAATTGCTGGAATGCCTGTTTTTTGCGGCACAAATCTCATAGCATATGTTTCATTTTGCTCTGTTCCCGTTTACCTTTCCAAAATGCGGCGAAACTTTAGAGTTTTTCGGAATTTTTAACCCGCAACTCGCTATGGTGTTTTGAGAGGGAGGGGAGGGGCTCTCTGCTCCTCCGTCTCACCTGTGTCTCCACCCGTGTAGCTGCGCAGGCGGATAAATGAAGCATCTCAGTACCAAAGTCGGCACCGTGTTTTTTCGCTACCGGTACCTACCGGCATCTTTCAGTCTGTGCCGGTCTAGTACTAGTAGTAATAGTACGGTCTAGTTGTCCACCATGGCTTAAGATAAATTTAAGTTACATTCGCTACTTGCGTGTGCATTCAGTGCAGTGTGTATGTGCGCCACTTATTTCGGTCCGGGTGAAACATGACCGCGGGCGATTGCAAAGCCATGAATTAATTAAATATGAATTAAACGAAGCCTCGAGGCAGAGAATTTGCCTCGAGGCTTTTTTGTACTCGAATTATTCGAGGTACTCGAAGAATCGTTTCAGCCCTACTGTGGTATATACCTTGTACTGAGGTATATACATTGTACTGTGGTATATACATTGTACTGTGGTATATACGTTGTACTGTGGTATATACATATGTGGCTCTTTTTCGTTCCTTTCCTTTCTCTTCCAAAAAAGGGTTTTAAATAAAGGCAACTGGACTTATTTGGTTCTTTAAAGACGTTTCGCTGCTCAGCCGAGTAGCTTTGTTGGATGAGCAGTGAAACGTCTTCAAAGAACCAAATAAATCCAGTTGCCTTTATTTAAAACCTTTTTTTGGATTATCATGACCTGGATGACTGAGAACCTTCACCAGCATATTTCCTTTCTCTTCTTTTCTTCTTTAATCAAAGTTTTTCCAGTTTCAGTTTCCCAGGTCATTGTTTTAATAGACAGGTGAAATCAGGGTTGAGCTGGTAAATCAGGAGAAGCTCTGACCAGACAGCAGAGAAGAGCTGAAACACACTGTGTGACTGTGTGTGAATGTTGGTGGTGGTCAGAAGGGCCGATGGTCAGAATGGCAGCCTCGCCTCTGTCAGACTGCCCCAGGTCAGCTGTGACTACAGACGTTAGTCGTAGTTTACCACCACCAGAGTGAGAATGAGTGTGTGAGTGAATAATGCAACTCTGTAAAGCGTCTTTGAGTGACCTAAAAAGCGCTATATAAAACTGATGTTTTATTATTATTATTATTATTAATAACCATAAAAGGGAGTCCGACTGAAGGTGTTTCTTTTTGAGAGGTTAGGTTGTTCTGGTTTGAGTCCTGCACTGATTG
The DNA here is from genome assembly GCA_006937965.1 of Callopanchax toddi. Taxonomy (NCBI): domain Eukaryota; kingdom Metazoa; phylum Chordata; class Actinopteri; order Cyprinodontiformes; family Nothobranchiidae; genus Callopanchax; species Callopanchax toddi. The sequence goes on along the minus strand of SSNR01000744.1, from coordinate 122,050 downwards.
GAGGATTTTTTGCTGTAATGTTCCTTTTTTTCAGCCATGTGCTAGGGCTGGGTACCGTTAAATATTTTTTGATACTACTACTTTAACGATACCTGGTTTTCGATACGGTACCTTAACAATACTTTTTTTGGTACCTATATTTATAATTCTGAAAAAATAACAAAGTACAACTTTTTTAAAAATTAAACCAAAAACATCATTTCATGGCATATTTATGCATTTTAAAATGTATTTATATATTTGTTTATCTCTTACCTCGGGAACTTTCTGTTATGTCACTGACGCTGCCTTACCCCTGTCCAGTGTTTTTGTTAAAGCAGCAGAGAATTAAGGCTGCAAACTGGGATCTGCCTTTTTTTTTTTTTTGCTTTTCAGAGACGCTGCAGCTCACAAGTTGATTCCATGCGCGATGAGATGCTTTGACTAATTGCTGGTATTCTTGTTTTATGTGGCACAAATCTTATAGCATATGCTGCATTTTGCTCTGTTCTCATTTACCTTTCCAAAATGCATCCAAAATTAACATTTTTTCAGCATTTTCAACCCGGAAGTCATTTAGTTTGCAGAGGCCATGTCACAGTCTGTGTGTGAGCAAACAAGCTTTTTTTCCGTGCGTCACATGACGCGGAGCGGAGCTGGAAGTAATGGAGCGACACATTAGCTGAGACATTTTATTGTAAAAGTACCAAAATTTGGAACCAAATTTTTTTGTCAGTATCAGTACCTACCTACCGAAGACTTTCGATCAGTACCAAAGAAGTACTGTGTTTTTCCAGGCAACGAGAGAATTGCTTACAAGATGGAGCAGTTAATTAACATCACAAAGCTCAAATAAGACCTAAACTGTGACCCAACACCCCAGACTAGTTAGAGATGAGGAGACATGGATGTAGAGCAGGAGCAAAGAGAAGAGAGAGGATGTTAAATCATCACTTCCATCCATCCTAACGGGGAATGTGAAGTCTCTCCTGAATCAGGTGGACCAGCTTGAAGCTCTGATGAGGATCCATCCAGAACATCATGTGTTTCACTGAGACGTGGCTGCAGGATGAGATCCAGACTCCAGCGTCTCTCTGCCTGGCTTTAAGAGGATACCAGCAGACAGAGATTTGAAGAGGAGCAGATAAAGCAAAAGAGGTGGATTAGCAGTGGTGTACAACAACAGCTGGTGTAATCCAGGACCTGCTGCTGTGGAAGATCATCTCTGCAGACCAGATACTGAACTGAGATCTTCATTCAACAACAGTGTCTTCAGTCAGAGGCTCCTTCAGATCTGCTGCAACACAGAAGATCCTTCCTGTCCATCACAGACCACTAGAAGATCCTTCCTGTCATCACAGACCACTACAGGAGATCCTTCCTGTCCATCACAGACCACTACAGGAGATCCTTCCTGTCCATCACAGACCACTAGAAGATCCTTCCTGTCCATCACAGACCACTAGAAGATCCTTCCTGTCCATCACAGACCACTACAGGAGATCCTTCCTGTCCATGACAGACCACTACAGGAGATCCTTCCTGTCCATGACAGACCACTACAGGAGATCCTTCCCTTTATCACAGACCACTACAGGAGATCCTTCCTGTCCATCACAGACCACTAGAAGATCCTTCCTGTCCATCACAGACCACTACAGAAGATCCTTTCTGTCCATCACAGACCACTACAGGAGATCCTTGCTGTCCATCACAGACCACTACAGGAGATCCTTCCTGTTATCACAGACCACTACAGAAGATCCTTCCTATCCATCACAGACCACTACAGGAGATCCTTCCTGTCCATCACAGACCACTAGAAGATCCTTCCTGTCCATCACAGTCCACTAGAGGAGATCCTTCCTGTCCATCACAGACCACTACAGAAGATCCTTCCTGTCCATCACAGACCACTACAGGAGATCCTTCCTGTCCATGACAGACCACTACAGGAGATCCTTCCCTTTATCACAGACCACTACAGGAGATCCTTCCTGTCCATCACAGACCACTAGAAGATCCTTCCTGTCCATCACAGACCACTACAGGAGATCCTTCCTGTCCATCATAGACCACTACAGAAGATCCTTCCTGTCCATCACAGACCACTACAGGAGATCCTTCCTGTCCATCATAGACCACTACAGAAGATCCTTCCTGTCCATCACAGACCACTAGAAGATCCTTCCTATCCATCACAGACCACTACAGGAGATCCTTCCTGTCCATCACAGACCACTAGAAGATCCTTCCTGTCCATCACAGACCACTACAGGAGATCCTTCCTGTCCATCACAGACCACTACACGATCTTTCCTGTCCATCACAGACCACTAGAAGATCCTTCCTGTCCATCACAGACCACTACAGAAGATCCTTCCTGTCCATCACAGACCACTACAGGAGATCCTTCCTGTCCATGACAGACCACTACAGGAGATCCTTCCCTTTATCACAGACCACTACAGGAGATCCTTCCTGTCCATCACAGACCACTAGAAGATCCTTCCTGTCCATCACAGACCACTACAGGAGATCCTTCCTGTCCATGACAGACCACTACAGGAGATCCTTCCTGTCCATGACAGACCACTACAGGAGATCCTTCCCTTTATCACAGACCACTACAGGAGATCCTTCCTGTCCATCACAGACCACTAGAAGATCCTTCCTGTCATCACAGACCACTACAGAAGATCCTACCTGTCCATCACAGACCACTACAGAAGATCCGTCCTGTCCATCACAGACCACTACAGGAGATCCTTCCTGTCCATCACAGACCACTAGAAGATCCTTCCTGTCATCACAGACCACTACAGGAGATCCTTCCTGTCCATCACAGACCACTACAGGAGATCCTTCCTGTCCATCACAGACCACTAGAAGATCCTTCCTGTCATCACAGACCACTACAGAAGATCCTTCCTGTCCATCACAGACCACTACAGAAGATCCTTCCTGTCCATCACAGACCACTACAGGAGATCCTTCCCTTTATCACAGACCACTACAGAAGATCCTTCCTGTCCATCACAGACCACTAGAAGATCCTTCCTGTCATCACAGACCACTACAGGAGATCCTTCCTGTCCATCACAGACCACTACAGAAGATCCTTCCTGTCCATCACAGACCACTAGAAGATCCTTCCTGTCCATCACAGACCACTACAAGAGATCCTTCCTGTCCATCATAGACCACTACAGAAGATCCTTCCTGTCCAGCACAGACCACTAGAAGATCCTTCCTATCCATCACAGACCACTACAGAAGATCCTTCCTGTCCATCACAGACCACAACAGGAGATCCTTCCTGTCCATCACAGACCACTAGAAGATCCTTCCTGTCCATCACAGACCACTACAGAAGATCCTTCCTGTCCATCACAGACCACTACAGGAGATCCTTCCTGTCCATGACAGACCACTACAGGAGATCCTTCCCTTTATCACAGACCACTACAGGAGATCCTTCCTGTCCATCACAGACCACTAGAAGATCCTTCCTGTCCATCACAGTCCACTAGAGGAGATCCTTCCTGTCCATCACAGACCACTACAGAAGATCCTTCCTGTCCATCACAGACCACTAGAAGATCCTTCCTGTCCATCACAGACCACTAGAAGATCCTTCCTGTCCATCACAGACCACTACAGAAGATCCTTCCTGTCCATCACAGACCACTACAGAAGATCCTTCCTGTCCATCACAGACCACTACAGGAGATCCTTCCTGTCCATCACAGACCACTAGAAGATCCTTCCTGTCCATCACAGACCACTAGAAGATCCTTCCTGTCCATCACAGACCACTACAGACCACTACAGAAGGTCCTTCTTGTTCATCACAGACCACTACAGAAGATCTTTCTTGTCCACAGCTAGAACAGACTACAGTGACTTTATTAAAACTAGGGCTGTCAAAGTTAATGTGCTATTAACACGTTAAGTCAAAGCCCCCTTTAGCGTCGTTAATTTTTTAAATGCACGATTAACACACAGGCTTCCGTAGTTTTGCTTTGCGGACGTATGAACACACAGTTCTAGCGATGCTTGCAGCTGAAGCAGAGCCCTCCTCCCCCTCTGAGAAACTAGAAAGTTTTCAGTGGAGATGCCAGAGTCCTACATCCAGTAAACTGTCAACAGCATAGCCAGTGACGAACTGGCGATCGAGAGAACAGGTAGATTAATTCCCTGGTCTCCTCGCCGCTAAACCTGACCCGCTCCGTGATCATACCAATGATCAGGATGTTTCTTGTCATATCCTGGGCTCCGGCAGGTGCACATCCTCCCTAACCAGCTGGACCTCTCCACAATCACCTCCAGCTGTACTCGATCAAGCAATCAGCACCAGGACAAAAGGATCACCATTTCTGCAGGAGGGCCCCAGTTCATTGTGTTCACTACTCCACAGTGGCGGGCCGTCAGGGCCAGCAAGGCCTTCTCTGCTGGCCTAAACTTACTCAGAAAAGTAAATGTATTTTTCTTTTGGTTAATATTATTAAATAAAAATGTTCTCTCTGGTCTATTCTCTTTATATCATATTATATCCACTTGGTTGCGCCGCTTCCAGTGTTAAAATACCAAGGTAGGGTGTTGTCCAATCAGATTTCAGCTTGCTTGTGTTGTTAGGCAGATTGAAGTCTGCCACTAGGGGGCTCTACGCCAAGTGCTTCTCTCAGGACCTTCAGAATCAACAGAGCAGGCCCCGGTCCGCTTTCAGCCAGCAGAGACAATCAGTTGCGATAGCCAATCAGCTCTTGAGTCTGCACGATTCAGGCCAGCTGGCTGGGCTTACGCAGAAGATGACAGGAACGTGCCCTGTGATTGGTTATAGCCTTGTTTTGGTCCAAAGGCGGATATCTGAACTAAACTCGGAGATTGTTAGCTACCGACAGCTATCGGTGTATTTTTTTAACCCAGGATGGCTAAAGGAGGAGAAAAGATCCTGTCCCAACTGGGAAAACTCTTTATCCGTCTATTTCAGAAAAGGAATTATGAACTTTACCGTGGCCGTTTCAGAGAGACGCTGGGATTATAAAGCTGGAAATGCCAGTGTTGATGGATTTAATGTTTGGAGCTATAATGTGGAGGAGATCCGTGTTGGTGAGTTCAACCATTTTATTTGTGTTTTTATCATTTTATTTAATTAGTAATCAATCACCTGTAGTGTGTCACTGAGCTGAATAAGCTGTACAGCAGCACTGCTAGTGGTCAGACTGTGCGTGATACCGCAGCGTAACAGACCCAGACCCGGTTCGGTTTTGATCTGCCCAATAATGTGCGTTGACCAGTCTATAATAAGGGTGATGTAATGTGTAGGGCTGAAACGATTCTTCGAGTACCTCGAATAATTCGAGTACAAAAAAGCCTCGAGGCAAATTCTCTGCCTCGAGGCTTCGTTTAATTCATATTTAATTAATTCATGGCTTTGCAATCGCCCGGGGTCATGTTTCACCCGGACCGAAATAAGTGGCGCACATACACACTGCAATGAATGCACACGCGAGTAGCGAATGTAACTTAAATTTATCTTAAGCCATGGCGGACAACTAGACCGTACTATTACTACTAGTACTAGACCGGCACAGACTGAAAGATGTCGGTAGGTACCGGTAGCGAAAAAACACGGTGCCGACTTTGGTACTGAGATGCTTCATTTAGCCGCCTGCGCAGCTACACGGGTGGAGACACAGGTGAGACGGAGGAGCAGAGAGCCCCTCCCCTCCCTCTCAAAACACCATAGCGAGTTGCGGGTTAAAAATTCTGAAAAACTCTAAAGTTTCGCCGCATTTTGGAAAGGTAAACAGAAACAGAGCAAAATGAAACATATGCTATGAGATTTGTGCCGCAAAAAACAGGCATTCCAGCAATTAGTCAAAGCCACGCATTGCGTATGGAATTAACTTGGTGCTGCAGCCATGATATCTATGGCTGCAGCACTTTCACTTCAGTCCGACTGAAAAAAAGGTGTGTGAGGGGAAGACAGTGACATAACAGAAAGTTCCGAGGTAAGCAATAAATACCAGTAATAATAGTAAATGCACTTATATGCCACAAAACCATGGTTTATATCTATTTTTTATTTAAAAAATGTTTAATACTTTATTTTCTCTCAGATTTATACATTGTACATGTAATTTATACATACATACATATATATTTATATGTATGTATATTCATGTATATGTAGCGCTGGCAAAGCGTTACTATCTCTGATTTCTGACCCCTTGGTTCATCACAACAATAACTCATCTTTTTCCCAATAACTTGGATTAAAATGACTCTTTTATTATGTTGTAACCTGAATCAACATTCCTTCCAGGACCGGTCGTGTCGGAAGACTCAGAAGATTTTCTTTAGTTAATAATTAAACTTAAAGACTCTTTGATGTCTCATTCTAAAGACACTACCTTTTAATCCACTGTCCAGAAATGTCTTAATATGATTAATTCATCTTCTTCCAGTATTCATGAATGTTGATGTTGCATCAGTATTATTTTATGGTTTCTACTTTTGCTAAAAGGTTAAAACATATTTATAATCCAGCTAAACTTCCTGGGTTTCTAATGACGAGAACCACGTGACTTGGTAACTCCGTTCCCATTGGTCCACGCGTCCAAAGCGGGCCACGTCCCAACTTCCTGCCTGGAAGAACTGAGTCTCTTCAGTTCTCGTCAACCCCACGACGAGAGAACACAGCCTCCGTGTTCCTCCGCTACACGGAAGGCCTTGATGCCGACCGAGCTCGTGAGTAAAACCAGCCTCACCGGTCGATGACAATCTGCTCCGGCTGAGAAGCCAGACACCACGGTCTGCTTCATTCCACCTGCCATGGAAAAGCCGGTTAGCCTCTGCACCAGCCGATCATGGAGCCGCTGACACCGACTCGCTCAGACACCTCCGTGCCTCGGACCGACCTCCGGGTCCCGGGGACAACTCCGAGGTTCGTCCGACAACGCTCACTCGACGAACCTCCGCCACCTCCACGCCGAGGCGATCTGGAGCGGTTCAGTAGGTACCAACCCGACCTGGTAAACCCGAGGCTATTGATAAATAACACTCCATCAAGTTAGCTTAGTTCCCCTCAGAACTAACTAGCCGAGATCCCTAGATATTAACATATCACGGGCTCTCGTCATTAACTCTCAGCTTAATAACATCAGAAGAATCTCTTAAGATGCAACTACCTACCTCATATCTGTCTGTTTATCCAATCTGTTTTCTTTAATAAAATAACTGAAGTCTAAGTCAGCTTCTGGGTTATACCTTTCAAATATACGTGCGTAGGTCTCCCTTTGAATCAAAGAGGATCTAGATGCCTGCATAACCATCAGTTGAGTGAAGGTAGCTAACAGTGCTTAGCATAAAACCGACAAAACTTTGCTGATAACCTTGTAGAAGTGTGTCCGTACTATAACGATAAAATCAGGTTATATTACGCTACATATATTTATATATACATACATGTAATTTATTAGAGTACTCGATTAATCGAAAAAAGATTAGATAGAGTACTCGATTACAAAAATATTCGATAGCTGCAGCCCTAGTAATGTGTATGTTGATTTTATATGATTTCTGTAGCCGTGGCGTCAGATTGATGGTATTATGAGGCGTATTAATTTAGGTTGAACTGAGGAGGAAATCACTGAAGGCCCAGAGGTGAAAGTCACGGCCCGCCACTGCTACTCTAGTGTGTTCCGCTCGGCTCCCGCCCTCCTGCTCCAGTTCGTCGTTGTTCGTCTGGGTCTCCAGCCGGCCACTCCTGCTTCGTCTCCGTTCCTCCTGGTCTCCCTGGTTGTTCTTCAACGGTCATCAGCACCCTCATCTAGCCTGTCTGTCTCTTGCCGATCATTGCCCCCTCATCCGTCGATCTGCCTGGTCTGCATGCCTGTCTCCCTCCCGGTCGCCGGCTCCAACTGGTCACTCCTCACTCCCCGTTCATTCCACCTTCCTGGACCATAAACTAGAACCCTCCTCGTTCGGACTCCTTCCTCACTCTACTCACATGAGGTGGCGTACGGTTCCGCCTGGGGCGCTAGGGCCTCTCAAGTTCCACACCTCCAGCACCAGCATCTAGAAATAAATCACTTTGTTTTCACTTACCTCCAGCATCCCGTTGTCTGTGTTTGCTCCAGGGTCCATCCTAAACCCCAATCCTAACAGTTTCTAATCAATGAACAATCCGTCATGGCTCATCAAGCGTCTGCCCTTCCAAAGCTGCTAAAACGCAGCAAAGCTGGGTCATAAAGACACCCCCTCCTCTCTGTGTGTCAGTGTGTAAGCGCTGTAGAGTGCAGACATGACCCCCCTTCTCCCTCTGCCAGCCAGCCCGCACGCGCGAGAGTGCACGTGTCACCGAGGAAATTAGCAGAAAGAGACAAACCTACAAAAACAACTAACTTCATAAAACTAAAGTTTTAAGTTGTAACAATGGATATTGCAATGTTAGAATGTGGTCAACTATACAAAAATACACGATATTAATATTGAATTCCTTGTTTTAAATTATTTTTATTTAACCAGGTAAATTTAATTGAGATTAGGAACATTTGTTGAGCATTCTGAAAGCATTAGGTTTTGCAAATGACACTAATAGTCTGTCAGAAAAAGTCCAGCTTTAGACATTTTGGAGTTTAATAGGATGATAGTGTGATGTGATGAGTAGAACCAATTCTATAGGAAAAAAACAATTTGATATCAAGGCTGATTCAACTTTTCAGAGTGAGAACGGATCCTACAACTTGTTTCTTGTATACCAGGTGTTAGCAAGTGAAGTAACTGGTAAACAGCCTGTATTTAAATTAAAAGAATATTTGAAAAAAATAAAATAAAAATTTAGGTCATTTGAGAGCATCTTGGAAATTTGCGATTAATTGCGAGTTAACTATGGACACTCATGCGATTAATCGTGATAAAAAATTTTTAATGAATTGACAGCCCTAATTAAAAAATCTACTTAAACATCAAGTTTGGCACTTTAATTTCATTGTACATATAACAATGACAAATAAAGATTCATTAATTCATTCATTTATTCTAATTTCCCTCTGGGAATAATAAAATACCAATGTGTTTGTATTTACAAATAAAATGTTAATTATGAGTTTTTTTACATTGTAAAATATAGAATCAGTCAGTTGTGAGAAAACAAATCCAATGCATTTAAAAACAGCGTCCTGCTGCACCAGTCTAAACATGCAGAGTAATTTGTGGTTTAATGTGTTTGTAGACCTTAATGATTGACAGGAAGCATGACCCCAATAAAAACGCTGTCTGCTGGAGCGTTAGAGAGACTCTAAACCCCTTCAGGAAGGTCGTCCAGCACAAAGAGAGACAACACTTTTAGCTTGTTCTGACTGAAATCTGAAGCAAGAACAAACAAAATGGGAGGGTTGGAAATGGAGAAAATAGAGGCTGACTAAAGAAAATGTCACGGCAGAAAAACAAGACAGAAAACTAAATATAACATGCTGTGAGGGTAGAACGTGCACTTCAGAAGAACTGGACAAAACTGAAGCAATATTTGTGACTCATGAAGAATGAGACATAATAAATGTCTGGCTGGTGTTTATTAATAAACCCTCACTTGATTGTATTGGTACTTATTACTGAAGAGAAATCCATTAAACCACTGATAAATGTGAAGGATGCAGAGCTGATGTTTGTAAAAATAGGAACATAATGAATAATGGAGATATGAGGTTTTAGTGGAGGTTTGTTGCTTTGCTCAGCTCTTTGAGATGACTCGTGAACTGGAGCTTTATAAATAAACTGATCAACCAACAAGCTCCCCTCCTACAGAGGCTGGTGGTTGTTAGAGATCAAACCATGACTTACTTAACTATTATCCCCTAAAGACTGGTGAACTATGATTTGGACCTGCAGGAGGACAACGTGTTCAGCTAGTGTCAAACCAACATAAAGGACTTGGTACATTATTTCCAGGGCCTTTTAGTCCAGATTAGGCAGGAAGGTGTAGGAAGAAGAAGGACGACGCTGCTGAATGAGTTCAGCATTTGACACCCACTCAGATGATGGAGTCCCATTCTAGTTTTAGTTTGTGCATATGTCTGTGGGAGGAGTTAGTGGGAAAGCAACAGAATGCAGGAGTTTATTTTTAAACGTTGGCACGTTCATTTTCTAAGATTTCTTCTGCAGCTCATCTTTCAACAGGAATCTTATTCTGTCTCAATCACGATGCTCTGTTCAGGCTCTGGGTGGTACTGAGTTCATCAGTATATCAACTACACCTTTCTGCTGTAAACAGCTATAGGATTATATTATTATATTCACCATTTATAAAAGTACCAACTGAATTCAGAGCTACAGTTTCTGGCCTCTGGCTCATCTGCTTGATCAGCATCATAAAAACAATGTCACAATATAAAGTTGCCTAAAAATAGCCCCTTTTATCTTGTGTTGATGCACCTTAACCAGGTGAAATCAGAGAGCAGGCTCCATCTCTGTTTGAAACTCACATCAACACCCAGAAGAAGTACACAGAAACAAGAAGGACGCAGTATTACTGGGAGTTTACTGGACACAGAATGCAAGTAGGAAGTGAGAGAAAGGAGGGAGTGAAAAACAAAATAACCCTCCGGAAGAGGATGAAGGCCAGATTGCTGTGGAGAGTTAGCAGCAGCACGTCTAATGCTCTTGGTCTTGGTGTCCTTTCATCATAATCAGTCATGTTTTTACTTGTTTGTAACGTTTCAGTCAAATATTTAAATTCTGTCAACTTGAAATACTGAAGCAAACCAGGCTTGGACTCATAGACTTCACAGATAGTTGATCTGTGTTTTTGACTCATGTTATAAAATAAACTTGTTTAAAAAAAAACACAAATACTAATGTATCCTTTAAAGTACAAAACTAAATGTCCAAGATGAGTTCTGTTTTCAAAAGAGAGGGGAAAAAACTAAAATCTCTAATATCCAAAACTAGTCAGTGAAGCATCTCAAAGTTTTCATCAAGAGTTTAATTCTAACACATCAGAAATAAATCCACAGACAACATCCATCCATCCATCCATTTTCTGTAGCCGCTTAGTCCTCCACAGAGGGTCGTGGGGGGAGCTGGTGCCTATCTCCAGCGGTCAAGGGGCGAGAGGCGGGGGACACCCTGGACGGGTCGCCAGTCCATCGCAGGGCCACACAGAGACGAACGAGACAAACAACCACGCACCCACTCACACCTAAGGACAATTTACCAGCCCAATTAGCCTGACAGTCATGTCTTTGGACTGTGGGAGGAAACCGGAGTACCCGGAGGAAACCCACGCACGCACGGGGAGAACATGCAAACTCCACGCAGAGAGGCCGCAGAGCCGGGATGCGAACCCACGACCTCCTTGCTGCGAGGCAACAGTGCTAACCAACTGCGCCACCATGCAGCCAATAAATCCACAGACAACAGTCTGTGGATTTATTCACATTCAGGAAGATTCACTAATTACCTGCTTCAGGATGTTTAGGTTTATTTGCTTTGCTGATGCTTTTACAGTAATAACCTCTCATGCATGTTGTGATCTGTGAGGGAAACCAGAGTACCTGGGGGAAACACACACATGAAGAAACATGCCAACTCCGTGTAGAAATGACACAGCCAGGAATCAAATCTGCAACCTTCTTGCTACGAGGCAACAGGTCTACCTGTGCCTCCATGCATGCAGGAGGTCCAGGACACCAGTGACTACTGTCGTCGTGGACATGGAGGACTACATATGAACTGGACTGGGCTAAAAACACAGCTGGACTTTAGAGGAAGGTTCAGAGCGTCTCCACGTCCTGAGGCTGCTGAGGTCCTTTAACCTCTGCCAGACGAGGCTCAGGATCTTCTGCTGTGACCGGTGCCATCCTCTACGCTGCTGCATGCAGAGGCAGCAGGTTGAGGGTTATGGATGCAATGAAACTCAACAAACTGATAGTCAAGGCCAGTCGTGTTGTTGAGGCAGAGCTGGGCTCTCTGAAGGTGGAGTCAGGGAGGAGAATGGTGTCCAACATAAGAGCAATGCAGGACAGTACTTTACCCCCAGTCCATGACGTGCTGACTCTGATTTAGTTTCTGGTTTGGATTTAGTTGAATTTAATTGCAGCCATGAAGTTTTATTTATGAGGTTTAAACCATTTGCATTCATCTCATCGCTGTTCTCGCTGTGTAATCTAAAGATGGACGTAATGACTTAAAGGCTAAATGTTTTCAAACTAAACACTTTTTGTTATAAATAGCAAAAGCACTCATCCTCAGGAAGGAGCCACATTCAGGATCAACCGACCAGCACTGGACCGTCCGATTCTCACCTAATAATAGAAAATTGATGCAAAGTTATTTTATATAGTTCTGTTATTTTACTAACCTTTACATTGACAGGCCTGGAGATGCTCCTTTGCCTTTCAGTTTTCCCTTATAAATTCCAGAAAATCAGCAACCAGTCTGTCACTGATCTGACTAGCCATGGTCAGTGGACTACTTCCTGTTTCTATATACTCCGCCCACTTTAGGTAATGTCACCAGTGGGCTGAATGGCCCAGAGTGGAGGACCTGAAGGAAAGCAGCTATAAATGAATATCATGGAGTTTAGTTTCCAGCTGTAACCTCTGAGCAGTGGCTGCTGTCTGTGGTGATCTTGCTGCAGGGCACCGGTGTGTGTGTGTGTGTGTGTGTGTGTGTGTGTGTGTGTGTGTCTTTTGTTCTGTATAAATAGAAGTCTGGCCTCCTCCCTCTGTGTACAGGTAGAAGAGCCCGACATCAAGCTGCAGCCATGGATGAGATGGACCTGCCCCAGATGAAGAAGGAAGTGGAGAGCCTCAAATACCAGCTGGCCTTCAAACGAGAGAAGTCCTCCAAAACAGTCACAGAGTGAGTACTCACAGCAGCTTCCAGATCAGCTGTTCAGGGTTACTACAGGTCCTAAAGGGTCCTAATACACTCAGATTTTACACATCAGGCTAGATGTTAAAATACATCCATTTTTCTTCTATAGTAGTTTTTTGGTTAACTTTCCTTTTAGATAACAACGTTTACAGACTTTGAAGTGACTAGTTTATAATTTTTGACCTAATATGGAACTGAGCCTCACACTTAGCTTAGTGTGGCTGAATTAAAACAGCTGGTGTTTCAGTGAAGAGACGAGTTTGGTTTGTTGTTGTTCTGATCAGGCCCGGCTCTGATCAGGCCCGGCGCCATGAGGGGGCGTTTGGGGGCGTCGCCCCCCTAAATGAACTACATCGCCCCCTGAAAATTTTGTAAAATTCTATTAATCATAGAAACATGTTCAACTAGTTCTAACATTTTTATTTAAATTTGTATCCATACAAATTGCAAAATATGAACATTTTAATTAACAATTTAACAATTTAATACACACATTTGGTTGTTACAAGTCGTCTTGAACTCATCACGGACGCTTGGTAAAGTTGGAGCTTTAGCAGCTAGCATCTTGCTGTATGTTGTTGTACGTTTTTGGAGCGTGAGAAGGTGGAACCATTACTGGATTTAAGATAAACAGAGATGAAAGAGTCGGAGTTACTCATTCCTCATCGGTTTATCAGAGAGACGAGTGATGTTCTGTTCATGGTTCTGAAGAACCGTATTGTCAGCTCCTCTACTCTGTACCGGTGTTTGGATTCCAGCCTGCAGTCGAGGTGGAGGAAAGATCTCCTTCTGAGGAGATTGAGCTCATCAGCCACGAATGAAGGTAGGAGGATGGATCATAATTAAATAAGTACTGGTCTGTGGATCATGTGGATCAGGAAGGCGAAATAAAATGATTATTGATCTGCTTGAAAGATCAGGTCCGCCCCCAGTTGCCAGGTGCGTTATGTGCAGCTCTGTAGTCCCGCTGCGCTCCACGGTAGAGGAGCACTCTTTGTGGGCACGCGCCGTGGACCGTCGGGACCGATGGAAGCGCACCACCTCGGTGATAATCTCCACCCCCCCACCCCCCGCTCAAACACCGACCGGCCGCCCCCCCAATGTGTGTCAAACGCCCCCTCCTCCCTCTCCCACTGGCGCCGGGCCTGGCTCTGATTACAGCTAATCAACATGTTTTTAGTGAGGCTGAATAGGTTAAAGCTTATTAATGAACTGTGGTGTAAAAAAGAAAAAGTTAGAGCAACACAACACTGAGCAATAATATAATAATGAACATAACATTACTGACTGTTGTCTCTGCTGCTAAGCAGACAGTTTCAAACCAGCAAAGCAAACCAGTTTCTGGTTGACTGGTGGCTTTTCATGTATTTTTGAACAAGCTGGTGGACAGATGTAATCAGGCTCCAGCTCCACCATCAGCAGTTTGTTTAAAAATCCTTCTAGCTGTCAGTGTTTGGCCTGATTTACAGGGTTATCTCTAGTTATTCCACCAAAATAGCTTCTAGTTTCAAATCCATGCAAACTGATTCTGGATCAGCACTGACTTCATCTCCAGAGAAGAGCTGCTGTCAGTCAAAGCTGGTCCCTCCTATCATCTAATGGCAACAAAACAACTGTTTTTAATATGTTTTCATCAGGTGGAAATTATTTTTAATATTTGCTCAAACCGAGCGCCACAGGTCTCTCTGACCTGCAGCTGACCCTTGTTTGTTTGTTTGTTTGTTTGTTTTAAACAAACTCAGTTTTACAAACCTTCAACATGTTTGCAAATTACGATTCCAAAAAGTAACGCAAAGGAGTTACAGGAACTATTTTAGACTCTGGACTACTTTATGACAAAGAACAGCTGTAAGCCTCCATTGAACGGCACAAGGCAACGCAGCGGCCTCAACATCCGTAAACACAAATACTGGCTACTAGGCTAAACCTGGCAACGTTTTTTGAAGATAATCTCTGAGCAGCTCCTGACTTTGTGTTATTTTTCATCGCCTGTGAGGTTTGAAACAACGTTCGGATACGTGTTTATGGAAGTAGGTCTCCTTGGAGACGCTGCGTCATGTCTTTGCACCGTTCAGCGGAGGCTTACAGCAGTTCTGTCATAAAGTAGTATGATAATATATAACAAATATTTTTTACTGTCTTGGTTTAAACTGCTCCTCTTCATCCTTTCATGTATTTAGTTTTTATATTTTTCTTTAAATGATTTCCTCCATCCTGTTACTAATTTGCTTCTTGCTTTGAATATTAATTATACTGTTTTAAATTGAACCAAGTTTGGAAATGTCATAACTCCTGATTTCATAAAGAGTTTGTTTGTATATTCTTTATAATCTTTATACCCTTAAATGGTAAACAGCAGCTGACACTTCACCCTCCTTCAGTGGGCGTGGCCTCTCTGTCCCGTTGATCTGCTACTGAACGTGGTTTGTTTGAAGACACAAACTTTATCACAGAATCCACTGACAGGTTCTTCATGGTGAGGAAAGTGTATAATTTAATGAGGTTTGGCTTGGGAACAGATTTCAGCAGTTAGCTCAAACTAGGGCTGCACGATATGAGAAAAATCTAATATCCCGATATTTTTTGGCGATATCGCGATACGATATATATATCACGATATTTTAAATAAGCTCCGAAAACAAATGTTATTTTGAGCTATGTGCATTAAAAGGCACTGGTGGACTCGTTTGAATCATCCATTCACATATTTAACCATCAGTTGCAGAGAAAGTTTCATCATGACAACACTGTTAAACAAGTCTCTGCTCTGGTTCTTACTTGACTTTCCTCCCAAATTAATCCCCCCCCCAGTTTTTACTCAAATTTCCCCCCTTTCCCCTAAACTCAGTTTTAATATTTCTAAACTCCACACTTTTGTTTTAACCACAGTTATGAACCTAAAAAGTGAATAATTATAAAGTTAATGACAAATAATTCAACAAATCAAAGCCACAGGATTCTAAATCTAGTGACTGTTATTTAACTTAAATAAAACAAAGTTCTGTGGTTCAGCTGATCATTGGGTGTTTAAGGTATTAAAAGTACTTATGATATATTTTTAAAGAAGATATTATGTGCAAACCAAATAATCTAGTGTATCTCACTTTAAAAAAAGTATTTTTGTAAAATAAATTTCTTTAGAATTGAACTCAGCATAAAAATGTCTCATAAAGAAACATAAAAGCTGCCTAAAGATAAAACTTGAGACTCCTGCCTGTTAAACAGACGTCTGTTCATTTTGACTTCTCCATCCATCACAGAGCAGAGACACATGGCGTTCTGACTATCAGCTCATTACAGCCCATCGTGTGTGGGAGAAGCGAAACTTCCAGTGAATACAAGAAGACGGCTTCAATTTGCCGTCACAGTTTATACTCGAGTGTTGACGATATAGCCATTTTACACATCCCACGTGGAAAATACCGCGATACATCGAATATACTCGTTATATCCCCCAGCCCTAGCTCAAACCTGTCAATAACTGTTATGAAGTATCATAATTCAGTTAATGGAAACTGAGGTAAGACACTCTGGTTGGGAAAGGTGTGTGAGGTGTTTATTTGTGTGTATGTTAAAGGGATATTCCACCCAAAAGTGATTTTTCGTTTATTGCCATATTCCTCAGAGTTAGATCAGTGGGCAAAAACTATTAGTAACCAGCCCAGCTGTTATCCTGATCCAGCAGTACTCCTTTAGCTTTAGCTTAGCGTAAAACACTGTAAGTGAATGGTAACAACTAGCATTGTGAGAAAAAAGTCCTTACAAATCACTCAGTAGCGATACTAATTCTGCTTAGTGACCTCAATAATTATATCATCTGCAAGTGAAAATAAAACTAGAGGTGGGCATAGATTAATTTTTTAAATCTAGATTAATCTCACCCAAGTCTTGAAATTAATCTAGATTAATCTAGATCAGCGGTTCCTGTCATGGATCCGGCTCCTGCTCTCTGCCCCTCCTTCACCTGCTTGCCCTGCTCCTGCTTTCTCTGTCCCTGATTGCCTGTCATTGTTTCCACCTGTCCCTCTGCCTATATATACCTCAGTTCTGCAGCCACTCGTTGCGAGATCGTCTGATGTGTTTGCCACTCAGTTTTTCTAGCCCCATAGTTCTGTCCACAGTTCATAGTATTTCTTGCCATAGCTCTTGTTCCTGACCTTAGTTTCTGCCTCCTGACCACTGCCTCTGCCTTATCCCTGCCGGACCTTGTTTTGGATTCTCTGGTTTTTGAACTCCCTTTCTGTTTCTGGATTGCCGTCTCTGCCTGCCCTCTCTGGATGCTGCCTGCCTTGTCTCTGACTGGACCGTTTTTTGACCTCTTCTACTGGATCACGGACTCTGTTTTTTCCCTCCTGTGGTGAGTTCGGCTCCCCATTAAATTACTCACCTCCTGTCCTGTTTCTCTCTCTCCCGTGACCCGTTTTCAGTCGGATGCCACTCCTCCTTGTTTTGCCTTTCTGGACGGATCCTGTACTGGCAAACAACGCTCTCCACCTCCCTTTTCCCTTTTTTAAATAAAGACTCTTTTTTGATATATTTCCTGTGTCTGGTTGTCGTTATGGGTCCGACTCGTGCCACGGTCATGACAGTTCCCAAACTTTTTTTTGCCACACACCCCCTTCTATGTCCCAGCTGTGTTCGCGCACCCCCAGTCCCCAGATGGATACCCAGGCCCGGCGCCAGTGGGAGAGGGAGGAGGGGGCGTTTGACACACATTGGGGGGGGCGGGGTTGTGATTGTCACCGAGGTGGTGCGCTTCCATCGGTCCGCGGCCCGCGCCCGCCCCTGGCCCGCACAACCAAATGCTCCTCTACCGTGGAGCGCAGCGGGACTACAGAGCTACGCACCTGGGAACTGGGTTGGACCTGATCTTTCAAGCTGATCAATACATCATTTTATTTCGCCTTTCTGATCCACATGATCCACAGACCAGTACTTATTTAATTATGATCCATCCTCCTACCTTCATTTGTGGCTGATGAGCTCATTCTCCTCAGAAGGAGATCTTTCCTCTGCAGGCTGGAATCCAAACACCGGTACAGAGTAGAGGAGCTGACAATACGGTTCTTCAGAACCATGAACAGAACATCACTCGTCTCTCTGATAAACCGATGAGGAATGAGTAACTCCGACTCTTTCATCTCTGTTTATCTTAAATCCAGTAATGGTTCCACGTTCTCACGCCCCAAAAACGTACAACAACATACAGCAAGATGCTAGCTGCTAAAGCTCCAACTTTACCGAGCGTCCGTGATGAGTTCAAGACGACTTGTAACAACCAAATGTGTGTATTAAATTGTTAAATTGTTTATTAAAATGTTCATATTTTGCAATTTGTATGGATACAAATTTAAATAAAAATGTTAGAACTAGTTGAACATGTTTCTATGATTAATAGAATTTTACAAAATTACAATTATTACAAAATTAATTGTAATTGTAATTACAATTACAAAAATACTGATCGAATGCTGGAAGTCAGCAGGAGGTTACTACACTGGTTTAAGCTGACGGTTCGCTTAGCTAACTGCTTAGTGTTTTTAAAATAAAGCCCAGCTCTGTTAGCCATTAGAAAGTAGCGCTGCATCTTTAGTAAAAAGTAAAGAAAACGACTCACCATGGAGTTGATTACATAAGGACACAAATGGAATCAATCGGCAGAGTTGTTACAAGCTGTCAAGAAGGATTCTTTGAATAAATAATATCCATTTGACAAGATAAACAGCCCAGCAGTTCGCGCAACTTTGCCCCGGAACTAATAGTAAGAGTTATCGTCGCCTTCAAAATAAAGGTCTGCTCGAAGGAGTTCACATGATTGACAGAAAAAAGACTCAGAGTTCATCCAGATATTGTCCCACAGCTCCACACAATAATGGTATACATGTTTATTTACACATCTTTATTGAGTGGGGAAAAAAAACACTGTAAATGTGGAATTATTACATTTTTCCGCACCACAGTTTGGGAATCCCTGATCTAGATTAAAATGGCTCATTTGAATTCTGCCAAAGGCTTCATAATACCGGTATGTGTGTTCATGAGCATGAGGCTGAAGAATGATGATACTTCAAGTCTAGAGTTTAAGGTTAGTAACAGCTGATCCACTGTTTGGATCAGCTGTTACTAACCTAACAAGAAATACTAAACCTGTCAGAACGTCCCTCAGAAACCCAGACCTGAGTCACAAACCAGAACCACCAGACCAGATGAGCTCTGAGCTCATTTTAACAACCTCTGATGGTTGATCAAGTTATCAGGATGAAACATTTTAACACTAAAACACATTGATCTGTCATCAGAGGTCTGTCTCCTTTAACTTTACAGCTGTTTTCTAAGGCTCACTCTGTTTTAATAGTTTTACTGTAGAAACCTTCTCATCTCCTGACAGGAAAGGATTACATTTAGTTTACAGGTCACCTGATTAAAGCATCAACTCTCTTTTTTACTACATCAAAAAACTTCAAACTGATTTTTTTTTCCACCTGTCAAAAAGTGATTGTAACATCCAGTTTATCTGTAATGGATAAAATCTGCCTTAAAGTGATAATATGCAACTTTTTCATATTTTTAAATCTTCTCCTTGAGCCAGTCTGTGCTAATCTGACCCTTTACAGAGTTAATGAAAAGTCACTTAGCCCCATCTGGTGATTAGATCCAGAATACCACGATTGCAAGATCTCCGTTGCCGTCACGGTACCCAGGAAGTCACGTGTCTCACAAGGGTTAGGCCAAAGCCGTATAAAGAGAAAGTTACGACACGCTTTGATCTCGCCGACAGGCGGTCACGTGGTTCATGCAGCCTCCAATAGTTCCAACAGCTCAGCGCTGTCAGTCAGTCAGAGCGGTTTCTGGCAGGATACGCTGCTACAACGATTATTTTTCTCATCTCCCGAGCTATTTTCAGTAAATATTGACCAACAATGTATATCAGTTACCCCCAATTATGTATTTTATCAAAGGATTTTTTAAAGAAGCGGCAGAAACAACATTTATCGTAGAAAATTTTGGCTACAGATTATATTTAAAAATTTAAATGTTTCTGCAATATACTGATCTATACCAGCAGGTTTAAAGTGGTTTATTATTATGCTAACCAAGTAAAGAAAACCAGAGTATAAGACCTATTAAGAGGTCTTTCTGTCGTTCTGCATGCTAGCATGAAGATGCTACTGTTTATTTTTTTTATTTATTTTTTTTAATAATAACTTTATTGACTTCAACATATTGTACAGATAAAATGAATGTAAGAAACATCAAAAGGAGTAAACCAAAGTTCACATTCTTCAGCAATAAATATTTTTCAGAACTTGAGACCAGTCAGCTATAAGTCAAGATTAAACAATAGTCGAGTAGAGATTTTAACATCAAACAATAAATTATAAGGAATACAAACAAACAGTAAATAAAAAAATTATATTAAACAGAAAAGACTAAAAAAAAACACTAGGGTATACTTGAAAGATTAAGGTCATTTGTTAAATTGTAAAGAGTTGGTGCTTGTTTCCCCTTCATGTAACGAAGTGACAGCAAAAAGTAACAGAATTCTTTGTGAAACGTAAAGAAGGAAGGTTTTGATTTCAGAAACTTAGATTTATGGATAAAGAATTTCCCAAGAATGGTAATCACATTTAAAACAGATTCATATTTTTTATCGGTCCATAACATTCCAAACAAAATGTCCTTTCTAGTGAGTTCTGGCAGATGAGGAAGCCTGGAGTACAACCAGTAATGAACATCATCCCAAAAGGCTTCACTGTAAATGCATCATAAAACAAATGTTCTGTTGTTTCAACAGCTGCCTCACAAAAAGCACAACCATCACACTCAAAACCAAATCGTTTTTGGAGAAGTTCACCAGAGGGATAAATACCAGAAATAATTTTAAAATTGATTTCCTTTGCTTTAGGAGGAAGTGGGAGTTTGATATAATTACTCCTAATCTGAGATCTTTCTTTAGTGGAGAATAACAGAGATATCTGATTTGGAATTGTTTGAAAAGGATACAAAGTGTCAGTAAGAAATTTCCTAATTACAGAGTTGGAGAATTTGGAACTTGTAAAATTTTGACCATTGATCAACAATTCAGGAAAACACAAATTATGATCAGTATATTCAGAGTAAGAGCAAGAACTCACAACCAGATTTTGAGGAATAGCTCTACATATGTTGTGGAAAATCTTAGGGTCTTCTACCAGATCGTATTTTAAGTGAAATTCATTATAGGACATTAGACTACCTCTATCGTTTAACAAATGCATCACAGACCAAATACCCTTATCATTCCAGTTCTTAATAAAAAATGATTTGTTTTTCATAGTAATATATCTACAATTCCACAGGGGTGTGTCATGGGGGCTAAAATTATGTTTGTAAAGTAACTTCCAATAAAGTAACACTTGNCTGATGGAAAGAGGAGAGTTTTATGTGTAACTTTTTTAGGTCAAAGTCACAGCCAAGAAGGACCTTTATTCCTCCAAATTTGGAAAAAATGTGATTGGGGATCAAAAACCAGAGGCTATTTTGATTTTTTAGAAAATTATTTAACCATTTTATTTTAAGTTTGCTGTTTAAACAGTCAAAATCAATCGCCTGCAGACCTCCCTCTTCAAATGTTTTAACCAGGTTACCCTTCCTCATATAATGTGCTTTCCTGTTCCAAATGAAATCGAAGTTTGTTTGGTTGATCTTTTTAATAGCTGCCTTGGAGAATTCAAAGGAGCATGCTGGATATATCAGCCTAGAAATGCTCTCCATCTTAGTAAGGAAAATTCGACCAAAAAGAGAAAGCATTCTCTGTGACCAGCTGTTAAGGGACGAATTACACCTGAGAAGTCTGTTCCAGATGTTCAGGTTTTCCAGTTCTGTAGCATTCTTAGTTATATGCATTCCTAAATATTTCACTACAGGTTTTATTGGGATGTTACATGTCGTTAACAGTGAGCATTCCTTTAATGGTAAAATCTCACATTTATTAACATTCAAATAAAGACCTGATGCTTTAGAAAAAATATTGATAATTTTGAGGATTTTAGGAATTTCCTTAAGATCGTTTAGAAAAATTGCTGTGTCATCAGCCAGTTGGCTGATAACAATTTCTTCACCTAAAATTGATAGTTTACCAAAATTTGAGTTTTTAATAAAAATTGAGAGCATTTTAGCCGCAATAATGAAAAGTAACGGTGAGATTGGGCAGCCTTGTTTAATACCTTTATTAATATCAAATCTCTGAGACGTGCCCTGAGATGCTACTGTTTATCTTATCCTACAGTATAAATGTGCTCGTGTTAAAGAGCTCTGATGTTAAAGTTTTAAAGGACTTGGAGAAAACTTATGTGGCAGTGGATGTTTTAACTGACAACCCAAGATTATTATCTTCTGTAGAAGACATCATGATTCCATATTTTATGTTTATTTTTCATGTGAAGTAACTCCATGCATCTATGACCCTGTTCAGCTTATTAGGTAACAATAAACAACAAAGGTAACAATTTTTGTAAAGTAATAACTGATTAAAATGTTAATAAAATAAAACTGTTTCTGGATAAAACCTTATTGGATGAGAAAATAAATGTGTAATGATTTGTGCAAAGAAACACCAAACATTTTATTATACAACATCATATAAAACAAGCTTTAAGAAAGAAATACTTTTACTACTATTTACACTGCTTAGTCATTATTTCTGCACCAAGGCCTTTTTACAATGTTAAAACATGTTTGAGTTCTAGAGAGGGTTCATCACTGACAGCAGCTCCTTCGATGTGGACCTTCACACCTGCTGACCTCCCTGACAAAAACCATAGAGAAAAGTTTCAGAGAACTCAGAAAACAATCATCATCACAGAAGCACATTCAGACTGCTTTGAAGAAATGACACGTTACTGAGTTGATCCTGAGTGTGTAGCACGGTTCAGCAGGTCATTGAAGTCAGCCTCGTGTGGTTTTACTGAAAAACAATACATAATTAACTCATGTTCAAAATTACATTTTTCTTCACTGATAATATCACCATTATGCAGAAATTTATGTCTGTAAAGGATCAATAGGTCAAAGTAACAATTAAACTGGACATGAACCAGTCAACCACTAACCCATTAAATGCTAAATGCTTCTTATGTAGTTGAGATAATTTAATAACGATTTTAAAAGAGGTAAAGACCTGACAGCAACAAGTTAAAAACTTTCCTTTGAGTTGGAGCCTAAAGTTTACACGTACATGTTTGTGTCTGATTAGAACTTATTTAAATCCAGAAAATCACCAAACAATTTATCAAACTCTAAAGATAAATATTTCAAAAAGTTCTGGATATTTACAAAGCTGAATGAGACAGAAAGGGGCCAGTGTAACACACACAGACCTGATGCTAACAACAAGCTAGCTTCAGCTAAACATATTACTAGCCGGTTGACACGATTAATTTACTAAAACTGGCTACAAGAAAAATCACTACTGATTTATTTTGGTACAGAGTAGTCAGCTAACGCTTCACAGTGTCAAAAATGTTGTCATTTCATCAACTTACATTAGAAAATAGCTCCGAAACAGCGATAATGAACAGCGCTCTGTGGTGGAACTATTGGCGTCTGGGCTTTGTTTGGAACTATTGAGAGCTCCATGACCGACGTTACTTCCGCATTCCATTCTTTCTATTGGAGCCAATGGAAGTGTCCGAACTCTGTTTCTCTATGGCGCTGGGTTAGGCTAACCCAATGTGGCTAGCTGTTATGCTAGCTCCGGAGTGTTTTTAGCTCATGATTCCTGATTTTTTTTCAATCTCTCCCTGCTTGAACACAGCTGATTTCTTTGAAGGAGTAAATAACCGCTCCTGTAGAAAGCTATGAAGGCTGAGGAGACATTTCAACAGGTAGATTTAGGTGTTTAGAAGCTGAAACAATACAAAACAAAACAACTTGTGTAATGCAGTAATTTAAAACGGACACCAGAGGGAGCCCAAAACAAGCAAAACTGCATATTATCACTTTAAAATGTCTTTATTTCTCTACTGTTATTTCACATTATCCTATAGGGCTGTTTCATCATGTTTTTGTTCAATAAAACCACTTTAGGGGATTTAAACATTAATATGAGTCTCTGAAAACTAAAGACAAACCTCTGATAAAGTCACTGACAGATCAATGTGTTTTAGTGTTGATATTGTTTGACTTGTTGAATGTTCAGCTGTCAGTTATGCTGAGAATAACGTGTTTGAGCAGCGCGCGCTGCCACATTCACTTTATTAACAAGAGGCGCGTGCACCGCTGAGGCTTTCGGCCCAAATAATACGTCGGTTCACCAAAACGCCTGGAACCCAGACAGCCAGTCCAGACCTGTTGATGAGGAACGTGGTTGGAGTTCTGCGTGAACTCAAGTAGCTGGCGCGGGTTCCAAACCTCGTACGGTCCAGTTCAGGAGGAGGGAGCGTATGCAGAGGTTAGCGCCAGCTTAGCTCAGTCTGCTCTCGCACGCGCCTCTCGGTCCAGGTGAAGGTCCTGACAGGGAGCGAAACTGGGTACAGATACAGGATTCCCTCCCTCCCTCGGACCTGGGGGTCCGGTGTCCAGGTGCAGGATCCACATCCACGCGTCCCCAGGGCGCGCCTGGACCGGTGAAGGCGGCGCGGATCCGGACTCTGGAAAGAACCGGATCAGGATCGGAGTCTGCCACCATTTGGTGATAGCTGGTTCAGATCCAGGAACCCAATTTAGATTAACAGCATTATTTTTTTTGTCGCGTGATAAAGAGTCTGGTGATATTAACGCCGTTAATGGCCCACCACTAATAAAAAGTATCATGAAGGAATTACAGGTACTATTTCAGACTCGGGACTACTTTATGGCATTGAACAGCTGTAAGCCTCTGCTGAAAGGCACAAGGATGACGCAGCCGCCCCAAAAACGCCTACTTCTGTAAACATGTATCCGCATGTTGTTTACAAATATCAAAGATGAAGAAAAATAACACAAAGGCGCGAGCTGCAGAGATGATCTTGAAAAAACGTTACCGGTTTAGCCTAATAGCCAGTATATGTATTTAAGGATGCAGCCGTCTTTGGGGCCACTGCGTCATGTCCTTGCACCTTTCATCGGAGGCTTACAGCTGTTCTTTGCCATAAAGTAGTCCCCAGTCTAAAATAGTACCTGGACTTCAATCTCAAGAAGTTCTGCATCTCTGACCTGAGAATGTTGGTGGGTGAAATGTTGTCTTTTCTGTGTGATCACTCACTGTAGCAGCAGGACGGTTATAGTCATGACTTTTTATCGCTGTGTGTGGTGTCTCATGATTTGAAATTAGCCTACATTTTTTAAATCCTGCCATGTGACCATGCCTTAGGCTGAGAGTAGGAATGAATTTTAGAGTTGTCTACTCCTACAACTCCATTCTCAAAAGTGTAATAATGTAATCTTGCAAGCAGTCTTTTATAAACCTTTACATCAAAGTTTGTATCTGAACAGTGGTCATTAGCAGCACAACCAGCAGCAGGTGGGTCACTTCCTGCAGGAATATTTCATCTGCATTTAATGTGAAATGAATAGTGGTGTAAATATTTGTAAAATGAACTCTCACATGAACTGATGTGTTGTTTTTGTTGACATTGATGCTTCAATATGACAACAATCCAGTTTGTGACCCAAAGAGCAGAGAAGCTTGATCAAACCTCTTTGATGAAGAGAACCATCAGGAACGGCGTCAGCCTCTCCATCAGAATCCCCAGATCTGTTTACAGCTTCGTTCTGTCGGAACTGAGTAGAAATAAAGACATTCATGTTTAGATCATGGACACCAAGGCTCACTACAAAGTCACTTATGTTTTTAGTAAGTCAAACATCCACTAATGCTACCTCTGAAAATGAAGCGTATAAAATGAAGGCTCATAAACTTAATTTTGGGTGTAGTGTGGATGGGTAGATGAGAATCAGCATGAAGACACAAAATGTCAAAAAACATATTAGTTCTTTTTGGTTGTTGAGATTTCACCTTGTTTTTGTCTTGTAAAAAAGTGGATCAAAAGGAACCATGACACTAAGGGATGTTTTCTGTTTCTATGTCTTTTACACAGTTTAGTGAAGTGGATAGAGGATGGTGTTCCTGAGGATCCCTTCCTGAACCCAGAGCTGATGAAGAACAACCCATGGGTGGAGAAAGGAAAATGCATCCTCCTCTAGGAGGAAATAAAACCCCACGACCATCAACAAACACCCTGACCCCTGAACCTGACCCCACCCTGCCTGTGAGGGTGCCGGCAGGATCGTGTCTGCTAACCTCTCACCATGAATGTACTACAGCTGACCCCCCCCCCCCCAACTTCTTCCAGACACACACAGCATCAAGGGCACAGAAACACACACCGACCAACACTCACTCACCCTCTTCAGCACTTCAAACACTGGGCTTTTCGTCTGACTCCTTCACTGCTAATTTATTCCTGCCACAGCAACTTAACCATAACTATGACATGAGAATATGACCGATTCTTGTACAACATGGGTCTAGAGGACAATTTAATGACTTATTTATGCAGCTCATAATCACAGTTAGTAATGTTTTCCTCCTGTATTGATGAGTCCATATGTTTAGTATATGGTGGTCACATTCTCACTGCCAGACCTACTGTGGAACATTTGCCCATCATCAACATCATCATAAAAATGACATCCGTCTTTTCAACTGAAACTGAAACTGAAGGGATTGCACAAATTTAAGGCTAACAAAAGAAAAATATATCTTCTTTTGTATTTTCATTAAAAACTAAATGAAATTATCAATGAGAAACAATTAACTTGTGTCAGAAGGTGAGTTTAGATGTGCTTACAGGGTAATGTTTCTGTAATTCAAGACTAACACATAATACAGCTAAAGTAGAAAAAACTAAAAGCATTTGTCCCACCTGAGTGCACACAGCTCACAGTGTACTGATTGGAACAGAATGCTTTTCCCTAAGAAACAATGAGCTATTATGAGCTAATAGTTATCTTTAAGCTAACTGTTATCTATGAGCTAATAGTTATCCTTAAGCTAACTGTTATCTATGAGCAGTGGCGGCTGGTGAATTTTTTTGGGTGGGGCGCATTTTTGCTAGTCAGTTTTCAGATGCGCAAAAAAAACAAAAACATGTCACCACTAGGGCAGGGAATGATGCAAAATATTTTCATCTGACTGAATATTTTGCTGGTAAAAATCCCTACCACCAGTTCTCTAGAAATGTGGAGCTGTTTGGTCTAATTCTACACATCAAATAGTAAAGAAATCATAAAGTCTTCATGAGGAGACCTTAGAATAATATCAATATAATCAGATACAAATAAAAAACAACCACAATGTGGTCACAACAGAAGTTGTAAGAGTTTCAAGGAAAAACAACCTGGCAAAGTCAAAAACATTACTTAATATTCACAATTAGCTTTCTACTGACATCACAAACAAATAAATCCATCTCTAACTAATACAGTCAGATAATTAATGTTACAATTCAGCCAACAACCACTAACCAAGCAAGTCATGACAATCAGCTCAACTAATGAAGTGAATTAACAACAAAATAAAGTCAAATCCACTGATAAGTCCCATCAAACCCAGTCAGACCAAACTTCCTTAAAACGCCATAATAATTTAATGAAAAGTAGAGAAAACGCATGAAAAACGGGCTAAACTACATAAACCAATGTATTCAATCAGTAGTATCTGTATTTCTCTAACATTCGGCATACAACTCAACAAACACATGTCGCTATTTAAGGTATAAATTCACTCATCAGGACTTAGCAAATCCACGACAGACACATACAGTAGTCATTAAGAAAAGAAACAAACAAACGAAGTCACTCACCATTGAGTTGATTAAATCAGGACAAATGGAATCATTCGGCTTGTTTTCACAAGCGGGCAAGAAGGATTCTTTGAATAAATATCCATTTTCTACCCTCCATTAAAAAGAGAGTAAGAACTTCTGGTTTCGGTCTGAGCAACACTCCGGTCTCCTGCCTTTGTGCGCATGTCACACAGGGACGCTGAAGACCTGCGTCCCGATCGATCTCCTAGTTTTTTGCTCTCAGTGCGCATGCGGCAGGAAAAAAATTGCCAGTCAGGATGCGTCAGGAGCAGAAAACAATGCGCTATGTTGGGACGGCGTCCGGTCCAGACATGCGCAGTAGAACCCAAAGAAACACGACCTATCGGTCCAGTAAAAAATAGTAAGAAAACCTTTCTAAACTACACCTAAATGCAGATTATACACAGCACTTATTGTATATTTAATGGATGGCTCGTTTAGTTTTATTTTCATGTTAGTTTTTTATATTTTGTGATCCCTATTCCTCTTCTTCTTCCTCTTGGGACTGGTGGGGCGGCGCCCGAGCGCCCCCTATGGACGGGCCGCCACTGTCTATGAGCTAACAGTTATCCTTAAGCTAACTGTTATCTATGAGCTAATAGTTATCTTTAAGCTAAAGGCCAGTTCACACGGCAGCATATTTAACCTGATTTTTGCCCCGATTCTCCTCCTGATTGTTAAAGATATCTTTTCAGATAATCCTCTCATGTTAAGAGTGCTCTGGTCCAATTGGAACGCCGTCAGAACCGCTCCGATCGCGAATCTCTGAAATCGAACATGTTGGATTGTCTAGACCCGACATCACAGCGTGTGTGGTGTCCCCCGAGAATCTGCCTGTGGAGATTGACGTGTAGCCAATCAGAGAGCGAGTTGACAGACTCCGCTGTGTGGAGCAAAAGGAATTTCTCATCAAAACAGCTGCTCAGATTTTTTAAAACTGTCACAAGTCCATTGTCCTCCTCACCTCGCCTTCCTCCCCTTATCTGGGTCGCAGGGGCAGCCGGGCATCCGAGGCCATCCTCTCCCCGGCCAAGTCCTCCTGCTCCTCAGCTGGGACGCCAAGGCGTTCCCTGGCCAACCTGGAGATGTATTTCTTCGACCCGGGAGCCTCCTGCCAGTAGGACATCCCCAAAACACCTCCCGTTCATTGTTTTTAATAAAAATAAAAGCTGTCATTTTTGTTTACTCCAAAGTCACGTTTGATCTCGTGAAGTTCTGCGAGATTTCACGTCTGATCTGGGAATGTCTGTGTGTAAAATCGGTTAGTGTGTGATCCCACCACACACTGTAGGATCAGAACGGTCAGTGTTCGCAATTTCTAATGAAAAATTTCTCGCCACGTGGTCTCTTATGATTTAAAATCGGCCGACAATTTGAAAATCCTGCCATGTGAACCGGCCTTAAAGGGAACCTCGATTGAAAAGTCAAGTTTGCCCAAAAACATTCATTTTGCTGTCATAAGTCAACATGTGGCAGAAAAACAAGCCAAGTGTTTTCCCTTAAAGTAATATTTAAAGAAAAACGATTTAGCAGGAGGCAGCCATATGCATCCATAGCATCCATATGCTAAAAATATTAAAATGATGTAAATAAATAAAACGTGTGGTGTTTTAACTATGTTTTCATGTATCGGAGATACTTTGCAACATATTTAGAGCAAAATGTCTCTTCAATCGGGGTTCCCTTTAACTGTCATCTATGAGCTAATCGGTCTTTGTCAGACACATGACCTACCTGTTCATAACACACACACCCCGGCGCCATCTTGAGTCTATGAGTCGCATTGTTTTCAAGTTTTTGCTTCTTGTGATCTGAAAGGGTAGCCCTTCACACAACACGAGTGTACTATTTTTACAAGTGTACCATTTTCTGCAGGTTAACACACACAGCGACTGTTGTGTCTTCTGTTGTTTACACTCATCCATCCCAAGATGGATGAGTGTTGAATGTCCCAAGAAGAAAGTTATCCTTAAGTTAACTGTTATGTATGAGCTAATGATTATCCATGAGGCAATGGTTATCCATAATCTAATGGTTATTTTTAGGCTAATGGTTATCCATAAGCTATAGGTTATCCATAAACTAATGTCTTATGTCTGTGGGAGCTAATGGTTATCTGTAAGCAGGATTTCAGTCAACTCAACGCCTCCATGGATGATTTATTCTTAGCTTTCCTTGTGTCCATTGTCATTGAAACATATTAAAGGCAGCATGTTAGCATAGCAACTGCACCAAGACAGAAAATGTGCTGGTCAAACTATTTACTGATGTTTTTGACAGCATTCAGAGCTAAATGCATGCAACCAATATTGTACATAAGAGCATAAAAAGAATATAAAACCCCTCATAAATGTAGGCAAGTCTTCAGAGACACCACCAAAAGAGTTGCCCATATTCAAGTCATAAAGGTGCTGTTTCTGCTAACTCCATCCTGCATTATTAACATCTATATGCTTTATTGGCTTTAATTAAATTAATTACTTGTTATTTAGTCAAATATATAACACAAAATAAACCAAAGGTGCCAGTTAATCTGACACAAACTTCTTTAGTTGGTTAAAACTGAGGTTGGGGTTAAAATCAGCGGTATGTAATTTAGCCCAAAAAAGATAAAATTGTACAAATATTATCCTGAATCTTCGGGTTTCTTTTTTCCTGTGCAGATTTAGTTGACCCAGTTACAATGTAAAAATTGGAATTGTATTGTTTTACATTGATTGTCTATAATTGGTTTCAGTTCTGGACCACCAACATATTTTTGGACCTGGACAGACGTCACAGTGATCCAGTCATTTCAGGACCATTCTTCATCAGTTGTTTTAGATCAGGTTTTTAAAATGTGTTTTTCTGAAATATTGCAGCTGCTTTCACTTACTTTTGTGAAATTGTTAGACTAAGGAATGACCACTACTTCAAAGACATACTATATGGTCAAATCTTTTACAAAATATCGCCAGCTATCATCCAGTTATTAATTTTCACATTATGGTTATTATTTTGCTTAAAACTAACCCTAAATGTTGAATCAAATACAAAACTCTCACACTGGCTTTCCTTCAAAGTCTAGAGTGTTAGCAGCAATGCTAATTGTTTGGCTGACTTTAAGATCTACACAAGAGGAGAAAAAAATAGATATCTGCATGTTTATAATTTATAATGGTATTTTTTTTTATTACAATATCAGACAAAAAATGTCACAAACATCCTGAAGTCTGGTTCCTGGACAGAGCTGTAGGATCTGGTGACTGGAAGCTTTTATATAAAGTTAAATGTTCTGGGAAGAGTTTAAATTAAATAAACAGGGTGAATATTAGTATATTTGAGCTTTAGCAGCACCCTGACGTGTGCGTACACAGAGAGATGTGACAGCAGAGAGCACCTCCTTTTACCAGGTGAAGTTAGTAACAGCTGGTTGTTCATTTCTATCAGAGAACTCCAGGAACTGGTTAATGGTGATGTTGGTAATGACCCTGGACTGAAACCAGTTTGACACTTGCATACTGTGCCTGATCATAAATAGTTTTAATGTGCAAAAGGTGCAGTGGGACCTTATCAGAACATGGCTGTACCACCTTCCACCGATGCATCCTGAAACTTTTATGTTCAAAACCATTAGAAAATCGTGTTTCAATTTACTGCTGGTGGAGTAGTCCAGACAAGAGTATTTACTTTACAAAACACTCCAGAACGTCCACAGCTTTGTGATGTTTGTAGCTTGTTTTGCAGAGATTTAGCTTGAGTTTCACAGCAGTTCTGTTTGTGTTTTCCGAGCAGAGCGAAACTCGTGAGTCTCTGGAGGGGTTTTAGGTTTCTGCTGTCTCTTCCTGGGCTCCAGCCCCTAAAGACCACGCTCAAACCAACACAGAAACATGCAAACACATCTCCTTCCTCACATGTACAGACCAACCCCTTTAACTTATTAACTTATTTATTTATTTATTTATGGATAAGAGCTTTCCTTCAACTTAGTTTATTTTCCTATCGTGGCACTCCTTCCTCATGTCCTAATTGACAACAAAACAACAACAAAAACTTGTCAGATCACAATCTATTACTGCCTTCTACACAGTTTCCTTAAATCGAGAATGTAAATATTGTGGCATGAGGTTCTGACATCCCCGCCGACCTCAGAGCTGGCCTGGGAGTGCATGGGAATGCAATGTAGTGTTTATGTGTGCATATTTTAGAATTTCAATCTGGACCAGAGGCTCCCATGTGGGTTGTAAAGCACACACACACAAAGCTGCATTTCACGCACAAAAGACCAAACAGAACAACAAAACACACTAACATCCAGAGAGGCCGTGTATGAGAGGGGGCGTGGCTAAGAGGTGGGCATGGCAAGGATTCATTGTAAGACTGGGGACAGCACAGCCTCACCGTCTCAGTACTGTACTGGTTCTCCTTCTCTACACTGCTTTTTATTTCCATTTTAAACATTATACTATGATGGTGTATTAAAGCGGTAAAAATATGTATCTCTTTTTTAAAATACCCAAAAGCTGAAATCAGAAAATAAATTGAGACTAATAGATTTCATAAGTGAACTTGGATTTTCTCTGCTTAAAACTTTAAGAAACTATTTGCATAAAATTTCCTCAAAAGCAAGTTTTTCCTAAATTCTCCTGTTTTCGTTTTTTACTTCTTACACCTGGGAATATATCCAGAAGGCTGTCTTTAAAAGACCCGAATCTCAAGAGGTTTAAATTAAAATGTAATATTTAACAGCCTCCATCAGCTTCTGAGTTTGGTTTTGTGTTTTTCTAAAGATTTGAATCCTGAAAGTCTGGATGTTTTTTTGTGTGCAAAGTTACAAATATACAGTGTCTGAGAAAATCCAAGTTTTTTCCTAGTAAGTTGTTGCTTTTAATTATGGAAAATGTCACTTCTCTTGCTAATCTTGAGCTTTTCAAAATCAGAAAATACATGTTTTATATATAAATGTTTGACAGTAACTCAGCAACTTCTGAGACTTTTCTTAGAACGTTAACCCCCCCCCCCCCCCCCCCCCCC